>QANW01003389.1:959392-996854 GCA_003254865.1 Dryas drummondii
ATGGAGTTCTTAGGTCCCATTAGTCACAGATGGTATGGAAATACCTTCATGAGTTGGCACTTGGATGCTTCCGTGAGTTTTGGGTGCATACCCGGATGTATTTGCGAGCTCGGATAGGTCCGGCCCCTAGGCACGGATGGATCCATGGGTTCGGATGTATTCCCGTGTTTGGGTGCATACGACCCCCTAAGTGAGTGTGAGGGTAGTTACCCTTTGCTCTATATTTAATGGATCCTTCAACTCGTGGTGATCTATACCTCCGGTCCCTTTGCATGCATGTTATTGGAGAATGTTCATAACTTCTAGGTCTCTCAAAACATAGGTCGTATTCTTCTAACATCATGGGTCTTATATTTTATGCATTTTCCAATGGACCCATGAGAATGAATAGGTCCTTTCATTTCTTTATGAGAATGAATAGGTCACATGCTAAAATAAACCATGGTCCTATGCTAGAATATTTCATGGTCCCACAATTGCCCCCAAAATATATCCCTTGGAAATCTTTTAAAAGGGATGTATTTTTTAATAGGACTCCTTCTAGTCTTCCATCTTGCTACCGGTTCGCGCGCGCACTATAAGTCTATTCAAGAGGAGAGCATGGCTTTGATAAAAGCTCTACTCGGCGGCCCGAGGATTTTTAAAGACTTTGACTTTAGTGCAACCAATGATGACTCCGAAGAGAAACCTTTTGTTGACGATGAGTCCTCTTACAGTGAAAACCACTTGGTGTCGATGCTACCACCCTAGAGGATGCCACCGAGAAAAGCAAAGGGTCCGAGCCAAAAGATTCCATGTCTTCTTGATTTGCTTTATGTCTTATTTGCACTGTTTTCTTTGTTAATGGCCGTTGGGGCGATATTGTGGTGTTTTGGAACCTTTTATTGGGACCACTCCTTATCTTTTATGCTTCGAGATACTATTGTATTTCATGAAGTATCTTCCAAGCTCTATTTTCTTGAATGTTTGTAGTATATTGTTTTGTACGCTTAAATTGCGTGAAGTGAACACATTGAGACCGCATCGGGGAGTATAAGACCTCAAGGGTTTGCCCACTTTTTTATGGGAGGTATAGGACCTATAGGTCCGCTCCCTTTCTTCTTCGCCTCGGAAGGTCCGCTCACTTGCTCATGGGAAGTACTGGACCTATAGGTCCGCTCCCTTTCTTCTTTGTCGCGGGGGGTCCGCTTAATCTTTCATGGGAGGTATCGAACTAATGGGTCCGCTCATTTTCATTGTATACAGCGGGGGGTCCGCTCATTTGTTCACTGGCCAAAGGTATTGGACCCATATGTCCACTCATTTTCTACCTATCGGTCCGCCATTTGTGGTGAAGAACCATGGACCTATATATATAATTGTCCACCATTTTTGTGAAAAACTAGGTACCTATTGGTCGACCATGTCGGCATATATATGTTGAGGAAATTTTCGGGGGCTTTTTAAAAGTTTCTCCATGCATTGAACTTGCTTATATGAGGGATTGCCCCGATCCCTTAAAAATGCGCATTGGGTCCTTTAAAACATTTTAGAGGTGCCTTCCTTGTTGCCCCCATTCATTTTTCGGACTCTTAGTTTCAATAAGTAAATTTCATATGACTTTTCTTTGTTGAACTAAAGGTTTTTCATCATAAGACCTTGTCCTAATGACTTCAGATCGATAGTGATAACTTTTGCCCCCGAGTGGGGTACTTGAATGGGTGTGAATATTCCAAGAAGGCATTTTGCCTTTAGAACACCCTTTTAGTCGGCGGTCCCTGGGTTAGTGAGGCCTATGACCCGCGGAACAAGGACCTCTTAGATGTAGTATGGACTTAGATGCCATGTTACCATGAGTTTGTGTATTTGGCTAGCCTCCACTTGCCCCATGTGGGTCTTAACTTAGGAAATACCTCAGCGGGTTCTCAATTGAATGTATCCATGAGATTAGATAGAAACCCGCATACATCCGCGAGCTCGGATCGGATAGATCCATAGGCTCGGATGTATCCATGTTCTTGGAAGCATCCGATCTTCTAAGTGATCATGAATGTGGGGGTTGTTTCCCTTACACTGTGTTCAATGGGTCCTCCAATTTTATGGTGTTTGTACCCCCGACGTTGTTGGTGATGGCGCCTTATCCATAAGACCCTTTTAGACTTTCACGAGTATGGGTCCTATTCTTTAAATCAAGGCACCCCCTTTGTTATAGGTGATATAACCTTTGTTTATTGGTCCCATTATATTTATAAGAGCATAGGTACTATTACTTAAGTTAAGGCACCCCACCTTCATGTAATGTCTAGGGGCCTTATGCCTTCTTCTTATTTTCTCCGGACCCATTCCAAATGAGTGACCTAGGTCCTATGTAAACTTTATACATGGCCCCATAATTGCCCCCAAAAATAGATTCCTTGAACTTTTTATAAGAGATGTGTTTTTAACAACTCAATCTTCCATGTCAACCCCCGAAAAGACACACCATATAGGTCCGAAATTATTTCTTCCACCTCATGTGTCCGAAAATTTCCATGGCTCCGAAATTTTTTTCTTTGCTCGATCATTTCCTCCTTTTCTTCTTCTTCTTCCTTGGATTTTGACCTCCAACTTTCCAACAACCATCTTATTTTTAATCTCTCATCCAAAACTTTCGATGATTTGGGGGTCAATAGCAATGGGTCCCCCTCCAAGGTGGTGGCTACCTTCATGGTTGTTGATAGCATCGCTCCGATGAAAGCCGGTGGTACCACCGAGATGGTTCGAACCCGAACATCTTCATGGTTTCTTGATTTCTTGTCTTGTTTGCACATTTTGTTTTTGTGCATGTTTAAAATTTTATTTTATTTTGCTTGAATTGTATGGAGTAAATACATTGAGATGATAACACCAGGAAGCATATGACCTCAAGGATCCATTTATTTGTTCATGGGAGGAGGTTCCGGATCTATGGGTCCGCTCCCTTGTTTATGAGAGGTACCGAACTTAAGGTTCCGCTCCCTTATTTTTGTGAGGTATCAAACCTATGGGTTTGCTCCTTTATTTTCGAGAGGTATCGGACCTATGGGTCCCTTCCTTTCTTCATGGGAGGTAACGGACCTATGGGTCCACTCCCTTGTTTATGAGAGGTACCAAACCTATGGGTTTGCTCCTTTCTTTTTGGGAGGTATCGGACCTATGGGTCCGCTCCTTTGTTCATGAGAGGTAACGGACCTATGGCTCCGCTCCCTTGTTTTTGGATGGCTTGAACCTTGTTCTTGGATGTTATAACATTTTTTTTTTTTGTGAGCAACCATGGACCTATTGGTCCACCATTTTTTGTGAGAAACCAAGGACCCATTTGTCTACCATTCTTGGTGAGAAACCACGTATGGACCTATGTCCAATAATTTGTTGTGAGAACTTTTTTTTTTATTGAACTAGAGATCTTCTATCATAGGACCTTTTCCTATTGAGTTCGGATCGATAGTCATTACTTTTGCCCCCGAGTGAGGTACTTGAATGGGTGTAAGTATTCCAAGAAGGCGTTTTGCCTTTAGAACACCCTTTTGGTCGGCGGTCCCTGGGTCAGTGAGGCCTATGACCCGCGGAACAAGGACCTCTTAGATGTAGTATAGACTTAGATGCCATGGTACCATAAATTTGTGTATCCAGCTAGCCTCCACTTGCCCCATGTGGGTCTACAAGCAAGCACTAGACGAGATGAAACAACCAAATTTGTTTACAGCTAAGACCAAATGCAATATAGTTGGAGGAACTATGATACATTGAATAAATTGGTCGGAGTCTGTGTAACATTTTNGTAACATTTTGTAGTATGGGACGAGGCCTCATGTTACTTGCACGTAGAGTGAGGCAACACCCTCATGTTGGTGAGGCTTCACATTACAAATTCGTGGTATGGGCCTAGAGTTTATTCCTCTAGACCTTGTGTCACGCTTAGGTGAGGACCCTTGGTTTTTGTTATCGCGATGTGCATAGATGGTTAGTACCGCTATAGGAGGTGATGATTGTACCGCCAATTTGAGGTCTTTTTTGAATTAGGACCCTTATGAGTGATGAAGTTTTTGGGGGAAAGTTCCCCGTTTTCAACAAATATGGTGCGGACCATTGTTTTGCGCTTTTTGGGTAGGATCCATGTTTCGCACTTTAGAGATGAGGACCCTTGCTCTTCGTGCTTTTGGGGTAAATACCTCTACCTTTGCATTATTTTGGAAAAGGTCCATATTTCATGTTGTCTTGGGCAGGACCCATGATTTATATCTTAGTCGGATGTTTAAGTCATGTGACATCGCTTGGATGAGGACCTATGTTTTGTTTGAATCATATGGGCGAAAACCCATGTTTCTAAACTATTTGGGTAAAGACCCGTAAAATATTTTGAAGATTGGCAGTGTTCCACCCTTTATCACTCACGATCCTGTGCATCTTTGAAATTGAGTAAGGACCCTTTCCTATGACTGTCATCACTTTGACGGTCCTTTACTTTTATGGAAGAGTGGTGGTATCACTTTTAGGACCTATCAATATTTTGTTTTGACTCCAGCATTGCTTTTCACAACGGTCCGTTTCAATTTGCAAATTGCTTGGATGTTTTCCTAACAAGTGTCAGTTTCAAGAAATAATTTAAAGATGATATAAGAATGAGTGGTAATAACCTTAGCATTTTCCTTTTGAAGGACCAAATGACGAGTGAAAATATTATCGAAGAAGTCCTTAATGCGTAGGAGCGCGAGTGGGTGATCCCCGAGTTGGGAAGTGTCAAGATAAGTTAATGGATCCTAAGTCGGACCGTTCGAATATGGGTCCATTGGAAAAGTTTGCATCGGGAGAGATCCGCATCATGATAGAGCCGCATACGGATAGGTCTGCATACCAATATGTCCTTGTTTTTCAAAGGTCCGTTAGAAGCATGTGATGAAGAGGTGGAATCAAGCCGGGACTATGAATTCCTAGGTAGAGAGCGATGTGAAAGAGGCGGTATCGTTTTTCTATCGCCATCTACGTTCAGGTTCGGACCTTTCAGTGGGGGTCCCTCGTATTGCACTCCTGAAATTTCAGAAGGTACTTGGCGGATATGTGACATCAGATGGATCCGGCGATATCATTAGCTATACGCAATAGGTCCGCGACTTGGAGCGAGGTTGGTCCTTATGCTTAGAAAGTGCCCCCAGCGATGTCACGATCCCTTCCATAAAGCATATTGTATGGGTTCACCAATATGGCTTTTTTACCCACATCAAGAATATTATGAGAAGTTTAGTAAATCGTCAACTTTGAATGATAAATTTGAGAATTTAATTGCAATAAGAGTAAAAATAATATTGAAGGTAAAATCACAATTCTTATCTTTTTGATGGTCCTTCATCGAAGCAAGAGGGCGGACCCATTCCGAGTTTGGGTAGGGCCGTGCAACTCAAAGTCTTGTAGGTCCGTTGGCAGCGAAATTACACAGGTCCTATCGTCTGATGGTATTTGTGTTTTTTTCCTATTCTTGGGTTTTCGTAGATTGTAAGATTGCGAAAATATCGCCTTTAATCAAGAGCTAGATTACACTCTTTCAGTAGAATAAATTTGAGAGTCACTCGAAGCGAAAAGTTCTTGAGTTCGACTCTCAATGAAAGCACCAATTGTTGTAACACAAAATCTCCAAGTAGCTTGAGTCCAGAAATCTTCGGTCCTGAAAACATAGAAAACCTTCGGAGGTAAGGGGGCACCGGTATGGTGCCAGCCAAAGGCTCTCTGACGGTCAAGTTAGAAAACAAGGTCAATTATCAACTCAAAGCATTGGCTTAGAGCTTTGAAATTATTTACCTTTGTGTGATCTTATGAGAGTCTATTTATAGGGATGATTTAATCCCTATGGCATTAGGATTGTAAGTTGGTTAGACTTGTAATCACCGGGAAGTATAATCCATATTGGATTGAACTCCTATACTTGAATCCTTGTTTGGAGAGGATTCAAGCCATTTAATTTGTATGAGAGTTGGTTTCCTAGTAGAACATGGAGTTCTTAGGCCCCATTAGTCACGGATGGTATGGAAATACCTTCATGAGTTGGCACTTGGATGCTTCCGTGAGTTTTGGGTGCATACTCGGATGTATTTGCGAGCTCGGATAGGTCCGGCCCCTAGGCACGGATGGATCCATGGGTTCGGATGTATTCCCGTGTTTGGGTGCATACGACCCCCTAAGTGAGTGTGAGGGTAGTTACCCTTTGCTCTATATTTAATGGATCCTTCAACTCGTGGTGATCTATACCTCCGGTCCCTTTGCATGCATGTTATTGGAGAATGTTCATAACTTCTAGGTCTCTCAAAACATAGGTCGTATTCTTCTAACATCATGGGTCTTATATTTTATGCATTTTCCAATGGACCCATGAGAATGAATAGGTCCCTTCATTTCTTTATGAGAATGAATAGGTCCCATGCTAAAATAAACCATGGTTCTATGCTAGAATATTTCATGGTCCCACAACTATAATATGGGTTTAGTAATTTTATATAAGTTTATAAACTAAATATCAGTATGGAGTATTTAAGTTTATAATTTTATATAAGTTTAATATAATTTAGGGTTTAGAGAGTGGTTTATTGTTGATGGTTTATGATTTAGGAGGTAGGGTTGAGTAAATTTAATAATATACGGTATAGGGTATATAGAGAGTATAGCCTTACATGGTATAGGGTATATAGAGGGTTATAGCCTTACATGATATATAGTATATAGAGGGTATATAGTTTAAAATTTAGGGTATGATGTGTTATTTATATAATTATTAATCAGTGACCCATTTTTCTAATAGTATTTGTATCCAGCGCGCATTATATTCACTTTTTATATCACATGAAACCTACTATATAATTTGGTTTATTCAATATTTTTTATCTATGTAGTAGATAATATGTTAAATAAACATATGGTCAAGTTTCATTCAAAATTTCCTTATTTTGATAGTAATTTCCATCGTTTTTATCTAATTTTATTGAAATCGAAATTTCCGCGAAATCGAAATTACACTCCTTGGGTGTAGCCGAGAAGAAATTTTGTTCGCCAAGGTTATTCAAGCTTGCTAAAGACGTGGGCCCTCGCGGATTTGGGCCTTGAATCTGGGCTTATTAACTCTTTTTGGGCTCAAATGACCTCCTTGAACTCCATGTTACAAACACCCAGCAACCAGGTTTGACTGAAACATTTAGTATGCTATGCTTAATTAAGCTTTATTGGTATCAATGGCAACTAAACATTCCAGTATGTTTGAATCTTTCTAATATTGTTGGACGCCGTTTCTTAACCACTTAAACTTTTTAGACTCAACAACAGCATAAGATACAATGTTATAACATTTTGATTTTGTCAAAATTTTAGTATTCATAAACATTAATTAGATATCACTTTTGTCTATCAGAAATTTTTTTATTAGTGGTGTTATTTTTCTTTAAAAAGTTTGAACATGCTTAGTACAGGATAACAATATGAAATTAACTATCTTTATTATATTAGTACCTCAAAGGCATGTGGTACTTCTTGTCCAGTAATAACCAAACGCATTAATGCATGTCCAATTTCTTGTTCAGAAGGGCGAATCTCTGTCTGCCCACTTCAAGAAGTCTGAAAATCTCCACAGTAAAGGAGCAGGTCCATACTCCTATTTTCTTCTTTTTATATCTATGTAAGTACATGGGTCTCTCCCATTTTTCTCTTAGATTTACCTATTTACTTACATCGGGGATATATATTTATTTTTCGGAAGGGCGTGTTTTGTGCATTTTAATTGCATGTGTTTCATCAAATTTTCTACAAATTACATTGAACGATCTTCTCGTCCTAGATTCTTTTCTTATCTTGGAAACGTAATTTCTAATGATCAACTAAAAATATAACAAAGACTGAAAGAAAGTGCAAGAGATCGAGCATGAAATGAAAATTAATTGAAATTCAAATAACAATAAAACTAGGAATTGAAATACAATTTTAGAACAATGGAGACTGTTTGTAACATTAAACCGTACTACATATTAATCAAATGTTATATATAAATTTTAGGTAGCCCATGAATTATAGTGCTTATTTCAAATGGCTTCATATACTATCAAATGTTTCAAATAAACCCATAAACTAAATGAAAGTATACAAAATAGCCTATCGGTCAAATATTGGAGAGGTAATTTTGTCATTTCATCAATTATTAATATTTAATTATTATTTAAATAATCAAAATTAATATAACTAAAATAATTATTAAAAAAAAACCCACCCACCCAGCCACCCCTGCTACCCNGGAGGATTTGGGTTCACGGGTCGGGGTTTCTGGAGGGGCTGGGTGGCGGGGGAGGGAGGGGCTGGGTGCAGTGGGGTTAGGGAACTACATATCAACCCAACTAAAGTCCAGTGACTGAACCAACCCAACTAAAGTCCACCAGATGGAGAAGACGTAGCTAAGTTCAAGCTGAAAGGATGACATTATAGAAAAACCGCCGGGTCTTTACATAGTAGAAGAGAAACATAAAATTACCTACAGTACCAGTACCAGGAACCACACCTTTTAATAAATTTTTGCATGCGGCAGTAACAAGCACTTTGTAAGTGAAATAAGGATATAAAGCAAATAGTTTAACTTGTATTGTATCCAAGACAAGCACTTTTAATTGTAAGCTTCAATTACGAACAAAAAATCAAATTTTATCTACAGTACCATAAGCCAAACCTCTTGAAAAATCTTTTCATGTAGCAATAACAATCACTTTTATAGAGATAATTAAACTTAGGATTTTTAGAAAAATAATTTTTAAATAGAGAACGGGGTTATTTTAAAATTTATAAAAAAATCATTTTAATTCATAATAAAGTCTTTTTAATTTATAAAAAAATATTTTTAATTCATAATAAAGTTCTTCTCCAATTTGAAGGGTATTTCCCCCTATTTGAAGGGTATTTTCCTTCTTAGGATGTAGAGTGGGCTTTGTAGAAACTGCATGTTAGGTTTTAACTCCAAGATGTTGGACTCCGCCCAAAATCTCTGAGTTAAAACCTAATATAAAACCATCAAAGAAAAAAAATAAAATAACTTAATTAAAAACTCTGAATCACTACCGCTCTTAGTTTAAAAAAAATTCATAAAATGTACGCACTTTAAGTTTCCCTAAATTATATTTACACTCCAAGCCATTGTTTTGAACCTCACTTTTACAGTTTATACTGCAGCCTCCTAATTCTTTATTTTCTCCGCCTATTTGAGAGACAATAAAAGAATCAAAACTACGTTCTCATTGCCTAGTCTTTAATAAGCAAAAGTAATACAATTTTAAACTATGCAAGAAAACATATGTTCAAGACTGAGTAGCAGCAACAATAAAAAATTAAAAGCCACATATATAAGTAGATAAAAACCCAATAAAAGATTCTAGGGTTCTCAAATACAAGATGAAATCTCACGCAGTCAATTCTGTGAGCAATGCACCACCTAAAACCAATTAGATCTGAAACCCCAAAAAACAATTTATATTTACAAATAATTAAAAAAAAAATATATATATATATATACACACACACGAACCCACCATCTATGTCGAGTAATGAGGCTCGCTTCTGCTTCAAGTGCTCCCTGAGTGAGTTGACAATCTCGTCGTTGCCGGAAAACTGGCCGAAAGAAGAAGATCGCCGCCGGAATGATCGGAGGCCATGGGAAGGAAGAGGAGGAAGAGGCGAGAGAGGGGAGGTGGCCGGGTCTCACTGCCATCCATGGCCGGACAACGATGCATTGAGAGAAAATAGAGTGATAGTGAAGAGAGAGAATGCGTGAGTGAGAAGAGTGAAATGAGAGAGGGAGTGGAAGAGAGACGGAGTGAGTGGTGGAAAGTTAAATGTGGACCGTGCAGAATAACATTTGGGCCGGACGAAAATAAATTGGACCTGTTGGCCGGGAAGCTCAATTTAAAACATAGACTTTATGGGAATTAGGTAGTCCAAAGTGGGTTTATTAATAATTATTTTTTAAAATAATTACAATGATATAATTATTAAATTATATTAATTTATAAGAATATATATGAATGCACTTAATAAACTAAATATATAGGTTTTTACCTTTTGTCTATAGCAATGTACAAATTTGTGCGGTTGGCTAAAAACAAAAATTAAATCTTGCATTTCGCCTTGCATTTTGCGGCTTTTGCCTTAAAAAATGTACATGCTCTAAGCGCCATAAATCGCAAGTCAATAGACTTTGTTGATGTGAGAGTGAAAGTGATCTTTCCACGTGGGTGAGACTGAAGGAACCAAAAGTGAGCCATAAAGGAACGATTTTAAGTAATTGACAAACTCCTTGGGCTTTTCCAGGTTTACAGCATGTCCTGCGTCCTTTATGATCACTAGTTTAGCACTTTTACCTATATGCCTATTCCAAAAGAAAAAAAATATGATTAATAAGAGGTAAAATTAATTTACTTGCAAGAAATTAAAGGTGAAATGAACATGAAATTATTATTTTTTTCTCATTTACCTTGTTAACCTGTACCCTAGTTCCACAGGGAAAATCTGATCTTGTTCTCCCCATAATATCAATGTGGGCTGTTTTCCGGAAGCATGCCATATAACAATTATTAATTTAACACAATTAACTAAAATTAGGAGGGAAGATACAAATTAATTATTACACTGTATCTGTAAACAAAACAATTAAAAAGATATATTATATATATAATTAAGCATGATGAAGAAAATTAGAGGCATCACCTGTGTGACCTTGGGTAGGTTAACTAGTTTCCGATCTGTGAGTATTGCTCGGATCAAATCTCTCTTCTCTTCTACATAGTCCGTACACATCACCTGTCAAAATAAAAATTGTAGGCACGACATCGAACTTTAATATATATCACCAATGAATAATTGTCAAGAGAGAGAGCACGAGCTACAAATACGAGAGAAATAACGAGGGAGAGGGAGATGAGAGATAATATATAAAATTAAAGCATTAACTAAAAAAATTTGATAATCAGTAGCATCAGAAATCGGAAGATTCCTTTCTATTGTTTAAAGGCTTTGCCACAACCGATATATATAGTAGAGATGGAAAGATAAAGAGCCCTTACATTAATGAAATCGTGGAGGACAAAATTGGGGATAGCCTTGGCAGGTTTGAAGAATGAATATCGCATCAATTCCTTGAGTTTGTCTGGCTTTTGAGGCAACAAAATGGTTGCAGCCTCATCCAAATCCGAAACCCTAAACAACCCATCCTTCATATCCTTCTCCTCCAAGCACACCCCAGAGCAACACAACACCATACTCTCCACCATCTCTGGAGACTGCACTGCCATGCTATACCCCACAAATCCACCGTAGCTTATCCCCACTAATTTCACCTTTTGAACCCCGTACGACTCCATCAGCTTGATTACACATAGCGCCTGGAACGACTCAGAACGTTCCGGGCGCAACGTGTAGGAGTGCCCGAAAAAGACGAGGTCAGGCACGTAGACGTTGAACCGGGGGGTGAAGTGGCGGAGGTGCTCGCCATACTGCCACATTGCGTTGGCGCCAAAGCCATGGAGGAGGAGGAGGGTGGGCTTGTTTGGTTTATGGGTTTTCGGCACCCAGCAATGCATGATGGTGCCATCACCAACATTGGTTATGACCGACCGAAGACCGGCATTGGTAAATGAATGGCGGTAATACCAATCTATGGAAGCCGTAAAGCTCAGGCATTTCGGCAGCTTAAGAGGGAACATTGAATTCAGATTAATTAAGGAATTTAATCAAAAGAAATTAGGAAGTTAATTCACGAAAATTACATGCATGCATGCATGCAAATATGCTTGGTTACATGAGATGGAAATTGATGTTGATGAATCTATTAAGTGTGTGTATATATGTAGAAATATAATGACTGTTCTAGAATTAATAAATGTAGTAATTGGTAGTTAATTAAGAAAGAGACTGATTTAGTTGAATCCTAGAGAGGCCGAACAATTATCACAACAAGCGTGTATTTCGGCTCTATATATATGCTGTAATATGTATGCAACCACAAAAAGAAAACTCCCAAGTTTGTTTGGTTCAAAAGATGTTGAAGCTATATGTGTATTTTTGTCCTTTTTCTTTCTTTGGCTAACCTGCTATTTATGTGTGCCTATATTTACTACGTAATCACAAAAATAACAGGTGACATAATTAATGATAATATTATGATGTGCATGCAGTGTTGCACATATATTAAAGAATTTTTTTATAATAATGGGCTTTTCTTCATTTTATAATTTTTTTGCATTTTTAAAGAATAAACTGCCAACTTACAGTTTTTAAATTCTATTTTATAGTTTTTTTAAGGAGTCGAGCTGTCTCCTTAACTTAAGCTGCAAAGTGCACTATTTCTTTTTTACTTTACCATCCTTTATTGTTGATAAAGGAAATATGCCAAAACAATCATCTTATTGATTAAGGTCCTTACCATATATACGATGGTTCTTGAGGGGTCTGCGAAATTATAGAGGTGTCCTCATCTTTTGATGAAAAGGAAGACGCATCTGCCATAACACTTTCACATGTATTGAGTAATTGCATTTCAAATGTGAATTTCTCCTAGAAAAGTTTGTGAGATTCTCAATTAGAGAATTAAACATAGATTGTGGATCCAGGCTTTCTTGATCATCAGCTAGATTAGTTGCATGATTAGTATTAATTAGAAGTTCCGGTAAGCTCATGAATGATAATTCTGGGGCTAAATATATATACTGCTGGCTCTAAAAGGCGAACATCAAACTTATCCCGCCATCTGGGGTTAAATAAGGAATATAATCAAAGTCAGGTTCTGAATCTTCGAGTATATATATACAAACGGAAGATTATAAAATTTAAATTCATTAAAATATATATGTATATTTGAAGGAATATGATTATATATGAGACAGATTTATGACCCTTGCCAAGGACCAAATTAATGCTTCTTGAAACCAAATCCACCACTTAATCTCTCATTAACTACTTAATCTCCGCGACAACGTACACTTCTCATCTTGCAATGCACTCAGTTTTTACTTATAAAAGAAGCAGTATGATCACCTATTAAAAATTCACATTTGCAGCGTCTAATTCGTTGGTAAAAAACAGAACCAGAATTAAAGTTTCAGTCTCCCCATATTGATGGCTATGCACTTATCTATCTCTATATTTCATAAATAATGAATTTGAAGATTACAATCGCATGTTTTTTTTTTTCTTTTAATTTACATCTGTTCTGTTTAAGGATGGGTGTGTATTTGTTTTCTATTTCAGAAACTTTTGACAATGGTTGGATCTACTCAATAAATTTGGACAGCTGAGATTTTATCGCCTTTTAGTGTAGCCCCTGTACTCAGACAAACACAACAGCTGCAAGTTTTCCAAGTAGAAAATAAGAACACAGGAAAAAGAGAAAAAAAAAAAAAAAAAAAAAAAAAAAAAAAGAGGAAGAGGAAGAGGAGAGAGGCCTGAACCTGCAAGTTATATTAATATTGAATAATTTTGATCAATTCCACAAATTGAAAACATTAACTGAAATCTAATAGAAATTTGAAGTAATCAACCTACACAAGCTGCCAATTCATGTGCCAAGAAGGGCGCTGGTTAATACAATTCCCGGCTGGGGAAAAGCAACAAGAAAGAATTTTGAGAATGAGTACAAGTTGGCTTCCTTGGAGGTTTGCAAAAATTACAAGATGGACATCTCTTTTTTCTCCTATAATGTTTTTCTTGTGGAACAAATGAAGTATGCTAGCTTTCAGCTTATCAAAAATGGTGATATGTGCAAGTATCCATCAGTATACATATAGATGCCTCTCAACAGCAATCCAAAGTATAATTAATTACAGGAAAAAGAAAATATATAAACATAAGAGGAACGAAAAATCGCAGCAGCCGCAAACAAAACCTAACCTCCATCTCTTAATCTTCCTTTCCTACCAGTATTACACCATATAATTGTTGATGGCAGAAATATCAACTCATAAGTTTTCTTAGTCTTTTTTCAGCATCATTGGCAACCTTATTTTGTGGTTCAAGAACAAGGGCATGCTTGAAATCTGCAAATAGCAAAGGAGAGAAGTTACCAAAACTGTAAATCATTCAATTATATCTTTGTACTAAAATCATTTAATCATTCAATTAACAAGCAAATCTCTTATTCTAATAAAGTAACACTGATCACACATGACATGACATGGCTACATCGATAAGGACAATGGAATAAGTATCGGGTAAACTAAGCCACTAACAGAATACATTCTGTGATTCTGATTGGAAAGTTCGCAAAGGATTTTTGTTGATCAAATTTCTTATGTTGCTCAGAAACTCTTGTTATATGGATAGCAAGAAACAAAAACATGAGATGCTATATCTTCTTGCTGAGATTAGAAGACACGTGCTAAAAAGATAGCATTGAAAAAACCTAAATAAACATCAGACACATTCTAACCAAAAAAAGCATCAGATATACATATGACAGGCTCAATATCTTCACTCTACCACCAGGGACCAAAAAGAACAATATGGGCCACTAGTAACAAAATTTGTGAATAAGCAATGCCATTGCAATACTCTACTCCAAAAAATCAGGGTGCTTAATAGCTCACAGTGCATTACAATTTAAACTTGTAGAATCTTCACTACTCAATCCCAACTCATGCTGTGCATTTCAAGTTTCAAGTTTCAACCACTCCTCAAGCAAGAGAGGGACAGCATCCTTGATGCTCCATCAATACAAAATGGTTTCTATGATTTTGATGGAGATAATAAAGGCCAAAGCTCCAAGGCATTCCAGTTCGGAAAATTATGTGACTACTGGCCACATGGATTTTCTATTTAAAAAAAAAAAAGGCTCAGAGACCATCTTTAAATTCAAAACTGAATCTTATTCACCATTCCTTATTGAAGCAAATAATTAAGGACCTTTGAGGGTATCCCACACCGAAAATGTGAAGCCTTGTTTCACAATATAGAATGCCCTAGGCCTTTCCACCGATTGCCAATTGGTATTGGGTTGGATGCTCTAACTTATTCACAATATCAGAGCTGACAATCCACGTGCCAAGCCAAACAGCCACACAAGCTCCAATGTTATTCAATATAAATTGTCCATGTGTTTGGCTCAAGTCACGCTTCATGTGAGGGAGCATGTTGAGAGTTTCCCACATTGGGAATGTGAAGCCTTGCCTCACATCATGTAAAGCAAGCCTTGCCTCACATTAGGAATTAGAACACCCAACCCAAAATCAATTGGCAATGGGTGCAAGGCTTTACATTCCAATGTGGGATTACTCTCTACATGCTCCTTTATGTGTGGCAGGACTTGACTCAAACACGTGGGCAACTTATATCGGGTGACGTAGGAACACGTGTGGCCATTGGGTTTAACACGTGAATTGTCTACTCTAATACCATGTAGAAATTGGAGCATCCAATCCAAAACTAATTGGCAATGGATATAGAAGCCTAAGACATCTACTTATAAAGAAATTTGTGAGTTCCTTGGTGCAGGAAGTACAAAGAGAGTACAAAGAGAATCTCGTCATGAGATAATGTGTTCTTGAGAAATATGGTGAGTGTGACTGTACAAGGATTTTGATGATTTAACTCAAGTGTGTCTCTTGTACCATTTTTATTCTCATAGTAAAGAACAAATATCTCTCGTGGACGTGGGCAAAATATTTGCAGAACCACATAGATCTTGACTGCACTATCTATCTTCCTTATTTATATTATTATGCTAAATTGTGGTTTGACGTGTGGTGTGGTTCATATCTGAATCTCAATTTGCACCAATTAAATCCCAACAACATATCCAACCCAAAACCAATTGGCAATGAGTAGGGAGGCCCATGCCATTATATATTCTGAGGCAAGGTTTCACATTATGATGTGGGATACTCTCAACAAAAAGAGAAATGTAGACGGATGAAGGCAGCTTCCCCACAGACTCACCTAACTTACTGGATTATGCCTACCATCCCACAACTCAATGAACTGGGCAGATTACTTGACTGCATAAAGTAGATCACATTGACAATTTTACAATTGAGTTCATGTAAAGATAAAGATGTTTAACAGGATATGTGAAATATCAGGGCAGCATTCCTAAACTTTGAAGCAGCATGTTTAACATACAAATACATGAAATCAGGATTCTAACCTTGAGCAGCCTCTTTATACAAAAGAAGTGATTCTCTAGCTGTTCCACGTCTAAGATATGCCTTCACATTCTGCACAATGTAGGAAGAAAGAAAAAATGAGCACAAATATTGAAAAAGTCGTAGCTGTTCAATGATACGATGTACATTCACTTAAATAGGCAGCACAAATTTTGTTCAAGCCTATTTGTTGAAACTAAAAAGTCAACCTTCATAAAAACAAAGCGTCGCAAGCAATAAGAGAGACTAGATAAAAACATCTACGACTCGCATATAATGCAATAGTAGGTCGTCAGAGGATAAGATTAAGTTTATGGAGAATCTGAAGTAGACTTGACTTTCAATTAAGCACTAAACCAAACCATTTTTACTCATTTTTAAGGAACTGGTATAATGAAAGACCTATTAGTGAAAGGTAACTACCAGTGTAGCAGAACAATGGGCTGTGACTGTAACTCACTTTAGTTACCACTTTCACTTCAATTTCCAGTCCTCATTGCTTCCCTGTTTCCATATCATAGTGATTTAAAAATTCAATACTTAAATTTGCATTGTTCTTTCTCCTGTTTATGTTTATATAGATATTTATTTGAACAACTAAATTAAGTGGGCGTGGGTAGGATAGAAGCCAAATTTCCACCCTGGTCACGAATGTATTTTTAACCAGGGGAGGTTTCTGAATTTCATCAACAAAAAGGGCAGGCAGAAATCCACTCCAGCCTGCCCCCTTTGCCCATTCTTGTGCTCACATGCATGTATACGTTTGTGTGTGTGTGCGTGTGTCTGTCTGTCTGTGTGCACGTCTGGGTGTGTGCATCTGGGAGTGTGTCCACGCAGGCACATGAGCATCTGTGTGTGTGTGTGTGTGTGTGTGTGTGTGAGAGAGAGAGAGAGAGAGAGAGAGAGAGAGGCACTTTTTGGGCAAGTAGAAACCAGGATGCATAAAATATCAATTAAAGAGCAAATGAAGGGAAAATTATGGGTATTGGGAAAGATTAATTATGTACTTCCCATTGCAGAGTAACTTAATAAATAAATAAGAGTGGCACCATAACCACCCAAACTACTCACCCCCACAAAAAAAAAAAAAAAAAANAGATTGGCTAAAGAAACGATTTAAAAAGGAATTAAAAAATGTTAGAGCAGTAACATTCATATTCTGAAAATATTGAAATGATATAGTAACTAAACTTATAATGTTAACAATCAGATTTAATCACCTAGTTTGGATCAATATTTTTCAATCCTTCTATTGAAAGGATGCTCCAGGCAACAACAAGAGTTGAAGAGTAAGGAACCACAACCAAACTAATGAAGTTAATTCCCAACAGAAAATAAAATTGTAATGATTCAACACTCATCCCAACTGTTGAAGAAAGGAAAACAACTTAGTTGTAAGCATCGGGAAGTGGTAAATTGAACTCCCAACTACCCTTTTTCAAAAAACAATTAAACATCACAGGATTTTATTCATAGTGTTTCGACCAATATTTTCAAAGTCAAAGAATGAAAAAGATATAACAAAATGAATTCTCACCTTCTTGTCAAGTGATATTGCCTTACTGCAGTCCTCTTCAGCTTGCTGGAAGCTGCATGATTGAAACCAATAAGCACATAGATACAGAAACACACTGCAACAGAAAGATTTAGTTAACAGATTCGATGGGCTCATACCACCCTAACTCCAAGTAAGCAGCTGCCCGGTTGCAATAATAAGTCGCGCTCATCCCGTTTAATTTGATAGCTTCAGTATAATACTTCACAGCCTTATTCCATTGCTTCCCCTTAAATGCAGCATTTCCCTGCAAACTGATTTTTGAGTAAACAGAGACTACTTTGAAAACATAGACATAAAAGTTAATAGAACAAAATAATACTTGTTGATGCAGGGGTTCTACTTATACAAATGTTTTGGTGACGAAATAAAAATTCAACAGAATTGTGTCACCAAAAAATTCTACTTCTATACTAACTGCATCATTTACTTATTATCAAAAAACAAACCATTTTATTATTTTTTGTTTCATTTGTTCCTTTTGATTGATTCTCAACATAGTCGAGGCTCGGAAGAAACAAAATTTTATACATGTGTCAGCTGACTCAGCCCCGGCAGTTTGCTCATTAATTTTCACTTATAGGTGTCATTTAGGCCAATCCAACCAAGAATGAGATTGAGCTTGTCATTCATTACCAAAGTGCAGAGTAGAAAAGAGCTCATGATTGGGAAAAGGAAAGCATTAGACACACTGGGAACCTTAATTTAAGTCAATTGCAAAAGTGACATGCAAACTAAAAGGTATCATCAAAAGGAGAGGACAAAGATTCAAACCCAAAATATTACCATATAAATGTGGCAAGTAGCATTGGTGCAAAGAATGCAATTGCAACACAGCAACGTAAATATGACAGAAAATAGCAGAAGATTTTTTGATAATATGAAGTATTGACAAGTAAGATTATGAAATATTAGGAGTGAACAAACCTTCTCTTTTAAGAGTTCTGAAGCATCCATGTTACCATTAGTATCTGGCAATGGTGATGAATGGGATGCTGCAACGCTGACTTGCTCCTGAATAGAAGAGTACATATCCAAGACTGTATCAAGGAGAAATTTATCAACACCATGGAACGTGATGAATGAAACAGAGATGGGACAGTCATTGTGCTTTCCTACTGGAATTGTAACCTGGAAATGTGCAAATATGATCATTAAAATAAAAAATAAAAACCTACAGAAAATCAAAGACAAAAATAAATGCTGAAACTTTGAAAGTACTCGGTTACCTGACAACACCCAGACATGCTGGCAATACTTGATAATGCTAAGGTTCTATCATTGAACTCAGAAAACTGCCCTTTTTTTGTATTTAGCTTTAACGGAGGATCTGCAATTGTGGGAATCACTAATATTCCATCATCCTGGGACACCAAGAGAAGGTCAAAAATAGAGGTACATAAAATGAGGTACAGTATATATTAACTATCGGGTACAAAGAAATTGAGCATGAATCACAATAAAACAAGGGGAACCCAATATTTTCAATAAATAATTTTATTCGAACTCAAGTAACTAGCAACACAACAGAATCTAAAATGCAGGAGAGTGTTGGAACTACAAATTGCTTTATTCCCCAATTTTGGTTTGAGGGGGGAAGTAAAAGCAGACTAAATCAACTTACCTCTTCATTATATCAAGCCTCATTAAATATTTGAAATTATTAGCCATGATAAACCAAAGGAACAAACTTAGCTGACTTGGCTAAAATTGTCAAAAGGATGGAGAGATTGTCAGATATGGAGATGTGGGGTGACAATTACTAGGGAGAAAGGAGGTTCGAATTGAAAATTTATTGGCAAGGAAAAAAATCTTTTTTTGGAAAATGGCTACGGAGATTCCTAGTGGAGTCTTTGTGGCATGCTGTGTAATCAGAAGTATGGTTATGAAATGTCATTTCACAAGTACCTGCTTTTCGGTTTAAATTTCTCATTAAATACAAACTATTCCAACAATAATGTGTGAATATCCCTGTAAGTCAACATATTTACAGAAAGCCATAACAAACAACACAATCAAAGGACTACACACACGGTAAAAAGAATACAACAAGAAAAACAGAATCTTATTATGCATTACAATTTAATGACATATTTAAAACAATTAAAACCTAAAGAATTTTTTTTTTTTTTCTCAGAAGTCACTTTATTAGAATCTAACACCAGTGAAATGAATAAATCAATGAAATCTCAAAAGAAAACAGTTTGTACAGAGTTTAGATACCTTCAAGAGACTTTGAAGGGCAGCTCTCATCTCTGTCCTTACTTTATAAAGGGTTTTCAAGTTCTCATGTGTGGTGTTAATTGCTGCATGAACACGATCAGACATGTTAGCTCCTAGCTTTGGTTTCACTAATTTAACCCATTCTTCATGATTCGTTTTGAATTCACATCTGAAACAAAGTTGTAGACATCAAAGAAGTTAGTACTAAGAAGTTCAAGTCCTCAACTAACTGCAATTATATCATCCTAATTTAATGACAGTTCGCTTGGGGGGGGCGGGGGGGTGGTGGGGAAGAGAGGGAGAGAACTGAAGCGAGAGCTGAATAATTGACCAGATAAAATACCTTTGTAACAAAAGCATCACAGAAGCGAGAGCTTTCAAAGTAAATATCCCACTTTGATGTTTTGTGGATTCTTCACGAAATCCTTTTAGACTGGGTACATGTGAAGCAATATGCTGACTAAAATTCATATGCTTTGGAGGATGGTCTGCAGAAGCAATAAAAGAAGCAACTTCAACATAATTATACTTGGTTTATTTTTTATGAACAATTCTGTCACATTATGACAACAGAGACAGAGGCGAAGCTATGTTCAGGCTGAGGAGGCCATGGCCCCCCAATTATAATACTGATATTGTTAGAATTAGAAGTTATTTTTAGTTTGTTAGTTTGCCAGGTGTCTTACTTTTACTGGGTTTTTTCTTAGTTTGTTATGTAGTCTGTTCTAGATATATAAGGTTGTGTGCTGTATACTTTCATCATTCATTCAATATATACAAACAGAAGCAGTTATACTATCTCAAATTCTCTCTACAAAATATTCATTCTTTTCAAGCTTTCATGGTACTTTTACTGGCAAACTAACAAACTTAAAATAACTTCTAATTCTAACAGATATAAGTTTAAACAAATGTAAATAATAATACTTGGCCCTCTTTTTGCTTAATAACTTAATAGTCATATAAGTTTATGAAACATTTACATTCTCTTACCAAACACCAAATGCCAAGAAGTCCCTCTTTTGAAACAAATAACAAATTAAATAAATAAAGATAATATAAGTGTGTAATCTAAAGTAAAAAACAATAAACTCATGCGTTCTTCTGAAAAGTCTCCCTTTCTCATCCTCTCTTACCGATCTTGTGAAAAGTGATAACCAAAGCCAAAGGGCTACTCACTTTTATGTATCTGCCACTTATCTCTTAACTTACAAATCTTGAAGTACTAAGAAAACTTTCAATTGTTAGATGTTGAAAATACTTGGGTGATGTTATATTTTAATAGATTTGCCCGCTGAATAGAGATATATCCCATGGAAGAGTTTAACTTCTTATTTAAAAATAAAAAATTTGGCAGCCAATATAAAATTGAGAGCCATATAAATAAGTACATTGCAAGTCAGGCAACTTACACCCAGATAAATGTTCAATTGCTTTGCTAACAACATGTACTGTTTTCTCTGTAGGAACTTTAGATAACTGAAAGAGATCATCAGCAAATATAAGGCGTCTTGCCCTTTTAGGTTCCACTGAATTCAGTTGAAGCAAAACATGTCCAACACGATGTAGAATAGATGGATTTCCAGCAAAAATTCCTAAAATACCACATAATCATACGAAAATATCAAAGAAATATAAAATATAAAAAAGAACTAAATAGTAAACAAACAAGAAGTTCAAAACATACCAACAGTGTCTAAACTTTGTGAATTTGGCAAAACTCCAATTGTAGATACAGCCCCATGAGAGGGTCGAAACCCAATGACACCACAAAATGATGCTGGAATTCTCACACATCCAGTCGTATCAGTACCTATAAAATTATAAGAACTTCAAATGATAAGGTATTGTTAAGGTGTTAAACCATGAGGGTAACCCCAATTTGAGTCCCCGAGCATAACTTTGATGTCAAAAACCTTTCCTTTGATTGTGATTTGATACAGAACACTAAAAGAGCACGCTTAATTCTCCAAAAATATGAAAATGAGCTTACCAAGAGCAAAGTCCACAAGACCAGCCGCAACAGCCACAGCAGAACCACTAGATGAGCCTCCAGGAATATGCGACTGCGTTTGCGGATTCACAGGCGTTCCATAATGCACATTCTCACCAGTAATCCTGATACAAACAAGTGATCAACATGTTGTTGCTCTTTGTTCCATTTCTTCCTTTCATTTTTTGTTTTCAATTTGAAAGCAAATTCAAAGTGACAGAAAATAGAACGATGGCTTTGTTGTTACCCGAAGTTCAACTCGTCCATGACTGTCTTGCCAACGCAAGTAGCCCCATTCTTCAACAGAGCCGTCAGCGCCATCGCCATCTTCGTAGCAGCTTCGTGCGATCGCGCCCAATCCGGACTACCAAACCCCGTCACATACCCCTTCACATCAAATCTAAAATACCCACAAACCAAATCAGAATCAGAAAACCTTTTCGAAAATAAAACCAAAGTTAAAAACACAGAGAGAGAGAGAGAGAGAGGGAACGACATGTCGTTGATGGCGAAGGTGAGGGAAGCGAGGGGTTGTTTGGCGGCGGGCGGAGGGGGTTGAGGGAAGGGAAGGAGTTGGAAGCGCTCTAGAAATGCTCCGAAATCTTCTCTTTGAATGATTTGGGCTCTGCTTCGTCGTCTTCGCCTCTGAGTCTCGGCCAGGACAACGATCCCGGCGACGCTAAGACCGATGACGATCCAAGTCTTTGCGTTGGAGGAGACATTGGCCTTCACCACCTGCACAGCAGCCTTCACCATGATCGAAATCGAAAATGGAGGGTCCGAAAATTCGAAGCGAGAGAATGAGAACGACGACTAAAAGTTTACAACCGTCAAGGGCTTTGGAAGGGTTTTAGACTTATTTGGTTGATTTGTTTTTGTTTTTTTTTTTTTCATTATTTGGTTGATTTGTTTGATTACTAATGGTTCGATGCTATCGTGCGCCGCACGGCGTTGGTTAAGGCAGCTGGGATGGGCTGCGCCCTCTGGCCGTAGCTTCGACGCGCGAAAGGCGAATCCTATTCTTTATTTCTTTTTGTTTTTTGTTTTTGTTTATTTCTTTTCGTTGGGGATAAATTCTCCATTGTTTTTTAGATAAATGATTATAAAGTTCAGATTTAGACTCCCATTCTCTCTTGGATCCTCCTTCTAAGAGCGTCACCGCTTGTAGGCTATTGCCAACACCAAATATGGCTCTAAAAATAAGAATATTTCAAGTATATTCTCATTTCTATTAATCACACCTCCAGTTGTAAGTTATATTTCCAATGCCAAAACATTAAATAATTCATTTTTTACTCATGGTTTTCATCAACTTATTAATGCCACATAATTAATTAGTAAATTTAAAATATTTAAACATATTCAAGTTTAGTCTCTTTTTAAAGGTCTCATTAAAATTTTTGTAATGGTATAATTTTTATGAATAAAAAATGTTTAAATAAAAAAATTATAAAAGGATAATGAATATTATATAAAAATAATAAAGGATATGGAAGGAAATAAATTTTTTATAACTTGAGAGACAAGGGTAATAAGGGGATAATAAAAAAAAGAAAAGCAGTTTAATGCCAAAACTAGCGAATCATATTCTTTATTACTATTTATTTTAAGTAGGCCTTATTGATGCTCAAAAATGGTAGAGCCTCAATGTCGAGTCAAATCACATAGACTCGTTCACCTCCCACTGAGATGTTGACACGTCAATGTGGAGTATGATCAGGTGGGTCGGTTTGACTAGCAAATGGAGATAAGAAACGTAATATATGAAGCATCATGCGCAAACACACAAAAGTGAACGAGAG
This sequence comes from Dryas drummondii, assembly GCA_003254865.1. Lineage (NCBI taxonomy): Eukaryota > Viridiplantae > Streptophyta > Magnoliopsida > Rosales > Rosaceae > Dryas > Dryas drummondii. Next base: position 983,105 of record QANW01003389.1, read on the forward strand.
AGGCACCGATGTGGTACTGGCCGAACCTCTTCTGACGCTCAAGTCAGTGTCATGAGACTATTTGAGTAGAGTGAGTAAATAGTAGAATAATAATTGAATTGTCCTTTTCTGAAAAGAAAAGTACACCTTTTATAGTACTTTAGGGTGAATGTCACCCAATCCGGTGGTGACACGTGTTCATTGTGACAACTTGCATTGTGGGAATGCCGTGTGTCACCTGTATTGGGGACATTGTACACATGGCTTGGTTCGTACGTGTGGTCGAAATTCAGGAGACCGGAGCCTAGAAGACCGGATCATAGAAAGTCGAAGCCTAGAAGGTCGGAGCTGGGAGAACCTTGCCTATTTCTTGGGCTTGGGCCTTGTAGAACCATGTTTAGGCCTTGGGTCTAATACTAAGTCTATGAGACTTGTCGTTATGCTTAGAAGAGAGTTGGCACAAACAGAAGTCCCCCAAGTTTCCGATCAAAAGGTACTTCTAGGTTGGGAAGAACGACAAATGACCGCATACATATTCCTGCTTAGGGTACTGTTCAGGAGGTCCAGAAGTCCCCCAAGTTCCCTAGCAAGAAAAGCTGTATCGTAAGAAAGCTTGAGGGGTGAGGCATGAAGGATTAGAAGTTTTTTTTTTTTTTTTTATTAGTTGTAAATTCAAATCACTCCGTACTCCGAGCCAAAGACACTTAGCAAAATCTAGGTGAATCTCACCCATTTTAACGATGGAATGTAGCTTTTGTAATTCAAAATTTCATTTTCAGTGGAAAGCCCAAGAGAGATTTATAAAGGGCCCAACCCCTCATTACTTGTATTCTGAAATTGATAAAGAAAGAGCATAAGACCTAGAATATTTTGAGGAGCAGTTGAGGTTGGGTGAACTTTGTGGGTCGGAAACGAAAGTGAAAGGTCAGGTTAGAAGATTGTTGTGGGGGTGGATCGGGACTCAGAGCTCGGGAGTGGCGCCTAGGCTCGAAGGGGCGGAAGCACGCTTGTGCTGCTCGGGGGATCGGAGGCATGAGCTGGAAGCTCGGGTGTGAGGCTTGGGAAGCGTTGCCTAGGCTAGGAAGCGGAGCTGCTTGGTGGCCTGGGTGGGTCGGGTGCTTCTCCGGGGCTTCGGAGGCTTTGGGCTCGGCTGGGTCGGAAGCTCGGATTGTGGATTGGAGTAATGGTGGAGGCGCGTGCAAAGCTGCTAGGCAGATCGGGCTGAGGCTAGGCTTTGGAAGCCACTTGGAGGCTCGAAATTGAGGAAGCCACTTGGAGACTCAAAAGAGCTGGGCTTAGCATGGGCTTATCGAGGAAGCCACCATTGCTTAAAATGTTGATCTTCTCATCTTACTTGGCTTGATTCCCCTTGCTCTCTATAATGAAACTAGTTAGCAAATCTTCAATAGAGGGTTTCTTGATTACCTCTTGATGCATTTGTTGTTGTTGTGGAATGAAGAGGTACTAATACCTTGGAATCCACTATTAGGCCTTTGAAAGCCTTGGCCTTGCTCATTACTAAGATAGGATGGTGCTTGTGGTTGGTCACTTCATTTAAAGTTTGGATTATTTCTCCACCCCGGATTGTAAGTGTTGGTATAAAGGTCATTCCTTGGTCTTTGTTGATAACCAAGTTGGTTGCATTGCTCCATGAATTCTGGAAATGAACCTTCTTGAGGGCATTGCATTGCCTCATGTTGCAACAAAGACCATTGCATTGCATTGTCTCATGTTGTGGAATAACGAGGTACTAACACCTTGAAATCCACTATTAGGCCTTTGAAAGCCTTGGCCTTGCTCACGACTAAGATAGGATGGTGTTTGTGGTTGGTCACTCTATTTAAAGTTTGGATTATTTCTCTATCCCGGATTATAAGTGTTGGTATAGGGGTCATTCCTTGGTTTTTGTTGATAACCAAAGTTAGTTGCATTGCTCCATGAATTTTGGAAATGAACCTCCTTGAAAGCTTTGCATTGTCTCATGTTGTAAGCTCTCACATATCATACAACTATGCTCCACTTCCTTGCTTACCATAGATGAAGATGGTGCACAGTTAAAACTCCCTTGTTGAGCACTAAGAATCAAGTCAAGCTTCTTGTTAATTGTGGCCTATATCTTCTTCAACTCTTGTTGCACATTGATGTGAGGGGTGTCCATCTCAAATACTCATTTTCTTTATTGCTCTTTCATAGACAAGTTCACATCCTTCAAGGCTTTTTCCGGGGGGGATGTCGATCAAGGTTTTAATTTTCTCAGGGTTTTTGACCATGAAGCCAAAGAATTTTTCCGTAAATACGCCGAACGTGCACTTGGCAGTGTTCAGACGCATTTGGTACTTCTTGAGCACTAAAAACATCTCTGAAAGTTTGTGGAAGTGCTCTTCTGCCTGGACGCTTTTAACAAGCATATTGTCCACATAAACCTCCATGGACTTGTTGATATATTCAGAAAAAATTGAGTTAACCATGCATTGATAGGTGGCCTCGACATTTTTTAACCCGAAGGGCATGACCTTATAGCAATAGAGTTCTTGGTCAGTGATGAAGGCCGTATTTTCTTGGTCGAGGCTGTGCATAAGGATCTGATTATAGCCGGAGTAGAGGTTTATGAAACTAAGAAGCTTAAGTCCTGCCAGGGCATCAACCAACTGATCAATTCTTAGAAGGAGAAAGCTGTCTTTAGGGCATGCTTTGTTGAGATCAGTGAAGTCCACGCACATTCGCCACTTGCTGTTGGACTTTTTGACCATGACAACATTGACAAGCCAATCCGAGTAGGCAACCTCGTGAATAAAACTGATCTTCTGTAACTTATCGACTTCCTCTTTCATAGCCGTATATATATCTGGTTTGTATTGCCTACGCTTCTGTCCACGAGACGATGCTGTGGATTAATGCTTAGATAATGAAAGATCCCAGACATATTGTCATAGGACCAAGCAAAGACCTCATCATTGGTGCAGAGGAAACATATGAGTTCTTCTCGGATACCAACAATTGGGTTCCGACTCGTACTTTGCGGTCCGGGTAGGTAGGCGATATGAGGACCTCTTCTACACAGTCATCATTAGGTTGGGCAACTGTTCTGAAGAACTCGTCTCATGGATCCTCGAAAGGTTCAAGGGTAGGGTTTGGTGGGAAAACTAGAAACAGTCATAGAGAGTTTGACCTCTTTCTTCCTCTTGACAGAAGTTGTATAAATGACCGAGCTGACAATTGATTGTCTTTTACCACCCATGTTTCGTAAGGGGTCAAAAACTTGATCATAAGTAAGTGGGTGAAGATCATGACCCTGAGTTTGTTAAATGCTAGTCGTCCCAGATTTACATTGTATTATGTGGGGCAGTCCATTACCAAAAATTAAGTGGTTCTAATAGTGAACGAAGAATAATTCCTAAGGGTGAGTGAGAGGTAGACCCCACTAAGAGGAGTGACCATGTCCCCCGAAAAACTAAGTAAGGGAACGATCGACCGATCGAGCCTCTCTTGGTCGATCCCAAGAACTGTGAAGGTTGAGGCAAAAAGAATGTTAACTGAGCTACCATAATCGATGTGTATCCAGACCACATCAAAATTGGTGATTATGGCCTTAATAACCAGGGGGCCGTCAAGTGGAAAAATTAAATCAAGCTCTTCCTCTTCAGTGAAGGAAATGGACGACCACCCGAGTCTTAGAGTTTTTTTGCCGCGATGGAAGTCTACAGCCATAACGCTTGAGCCTTGCTGAGCACTTCAGGCGTACTTCTCTTAGCCCTGTTAGAGTTGTCCTTCAGCTTTAGCTTTCTCAATGGCTTCCTTGTCCACAAATTCGTCCAATTTACTCGCTTGTACCAGAGTTTCCACTGTTCCTTGAGAGCTCTACAAACCTCGGTATCATGGCCATGGTCCTCATGGTAAAGACAAAAAACGTTGTTGTTAATCTGGTACCATGTTTGTGATGGGAATAGTAGGAGCTTAAGAAACATGTCTTTGATCTGGGGATATAATTCTGTATAAGTGACGGTGAAGACAGTATACACTTTAAATTTTAAGGCATAGGACGTCTGATAATTTTCCTCCTTTCATTGTCCTCTGCCTCTATCATTACCAAAATATTTCTCGTTGAATTTCTTGAATTTTTTCCCGGACCCCCCCAAACTCATTACCCAAGTAGGGCTCGGGTTGGGGTGACACTATGATAGCCTATTCGGTACTTTGATAGTCCATAGTAGGTGCCTTATTCCAATATGTTTTGAACTCGGTTGTAGCATAGGCAATGACCTCTTGCATTAGTTCCTTGTAGGTGTACAGATTGTGGCGGTTGATTTCGAACAAGAAGTCCCCCAATAAGAGGCCTTTGAAAGCTGCAAAGGCAACCTTCTCATCGCAATCGCGGCACTTGGATCGTTCTAACTGAAATCGGGCAATATACTCCCAAAAAGACTCCCTGGTGACCTGACGGACCCGTGTCAGATCGTTTGTGGTATAAGGGCCAGTTTGGTATTGCTGTGAGAAAAAACAGCTGTGAAGTAAAGTCAACTGTAAAGTAAAGCAGTTGAGTGTTTGGTAAACTATGTTTTCAAAAGTACTGTGAATGCAAAAAACAATATCAAAGTGTTTGGTAAATGTTAATGTAAAAGTGTTGTGACTGTGTATAATTACTAAAATGGACATGATGCTGAAAGTGTATTTCACTTATTTATTTGGTAAAACTAAAATGTTTTTTTACTTATTTTTTAAATTTGTGGCTACAAATTTTTATTAGCATTAATTTTTTTAAGAATAACAGTATTAAATAAGTATTCCTATTATTTTTTTAAGTATATTATAATTTTAATCATACAAATAAAATATCATAATTAATTCTTACAATATAAAATATAACTAACAATGAAAATATTTTTTAATTTAAAATAAATAAATAAAAATTATATAAATCAATAAGGGTAGTATGGGTAAAATAAAATATTCATTGTTGTTGTGATTCACTGCAGTTTTCAAAAGCACCTAGAAACCTGCTTTCTGTTTTTGCTGTGGGGAGTTGAAATTGTGGGAGAAAGCAGTTTTTTACTTTTTTACAACACCAAAACTGCTGTAGGTGATTGAGAATTGTCATCCACAGCAGCTTTTGGGTCCTCCACCGCAATCCTAAACGGGGCCTAAATCATCTTTGTCTGGATAATGTATTGGCCTAGGAAGAGTTCCCGGAGCTTATTGAAGCAATCGACTGAGCCGAGGGAAAGTTGATAGAACCAATCTCTTGTAGTGTCGGATAGGGTGGAAGGAAAGATTCGACACCTTATGGTGTCATCCACACCCTTAGACCCCAGGACCGACTGGTAGTTCATGAGGTGATTATACGAGTCTTCCTTCCCAGTGTATGGAGCTATTTTAGGGGGTCAGACGTCGCCAACGGGGGGGATGGACAAGATTCGAGCAGTGAAAAGTTTGGGTGGCTCCCTTGTCTCCAAGGATGGGAGTCTGCCACAGCCTCCACCGTCCACCTTCCTTAGTCATTCGCTAATATCCATGAGGAGTCGTGTGAGCTGGTCGGGTGGTGATAAAGGTGGAAGAGATGCCCTGTTATCAGAATCCGCAACTTACTCATCCATAGAAGCATCATTTCCTACACAGCGCCCAACCAGCGGAGCCTGCTCTACCCCTCTGCGTAACAAATACCATGTCTTAAAAAACTGCTGCAAAAGTCAATATGTGCATATATTAAAAAATGGTGTTTATAACTAGTTTCTATGTTTATTTACCACTGTAAACACATGTAAAATTCTAAAAATTCATTTCACAATCTTCTTTTAAAAGATTATATGTTGTCATTGTCAAACAGTAATAACCATAATTTGCTACTTTGCAGTAAATTTCTTTTGGTAGCAATTGTCTATGGACTTTCTAGCTAATTTCTTTGTCTTTTTTAGCCACTTTATATGCATATTTGCCATTTCCAATCTACTTTTCAAGCCCATGTTGGCAGGACCATCTCCAAATTTTATCCTCAAACCCAAAGTGATCATGTGAGATTCAATACCAAGGAAAATCTTACCGAAAATTCGATAAAATCTTTCCTAAAATTGGACTAACCCAACTTGTAAAACCTGTAGAAAATACTTCTAATAATCGACAACTACCTGTACTACAACCAAAAGCGTCTCCAACTCAAAAACAATTTCATAACCAATAAATCTTATTCATCCAAACTCAGGATTATTGGAGTATATTAAATTAAAGAGCAAATTACACACATGTACATCAAGTATACACTTCATTTCAACTAAGTACTCCAACAAAAAAAAAATTGCTCAGAAGTACTTCAACTATCGTTTTGCGACACCCAGATACCTCTGTTAACTATTCCGTTTGAGAGGCCATTAAATGCCTATGTGACACATTAACGTGACTTTTAAAAATAACTACATGAATAAAAAATAAAATAATTATAAAAAAAAACTAAAATAATTAAATAAATAAAGAAAAAAAAAGGAGCTCACTGCCCGAGCTCTCCTCCTTCTGCCTTCCCCACGTCGGCCACCCAACCCACCCACCTCCCTCCCCCTTTCCGGCCACCAGCTCCAACTCTCTCTTTCGCTATCTCTCTCCCTCTCTCTCTCTCTCTGATCTGGAATTTTTTTGGGATTACTATTATAAATAACAATGCCCCAAAACTAGCTTGAAATCCACTTCAATCCTTCAATTCAATCAAGTAGCATTCTTTGATCCCTACCTTTGTTTCAGAAATGAATTAGGTTGCAACTCACAATTAGTAATTCAAGAATTCAAGCCATGCCACCACCACCAGACATGCTTGTAGAATTCAAGAACAAGATCCGATCCATGAATGAATTCCAAGTCCAACTAGTAATATAGAAACAACTTTTCATTACTGAAGTGAACCATTAAACAATTAATTTGAAAACTAAAATTTTCAAATGAAAGAAACACAGCACACAAACCCATCAATCCCATCAATGATCTTACCTCAACTTTCTTCTTGTTGGAAGATACAAAGCACAAAAAAAATGGATTTGAAATCATTGAAACAAAAAAAACAAAAAAACTGTTGATGCTCAAAAATGGTAAAGCAGTCAACGTCGAGTCGAACCACGTGGGCCCATTGACCCACCATTGAATAGATGACACATCGAAGTGGGGCAGGAACGAGTAGCTGGGTCCGACTGGTGAGTAATGAGAGATAATGATATCTAAAGCACCCTGCGCAAGTACATAAAAGTGAGCGGGAAGGACACCGGTGTGGTGCCGGCCAAAGCTCCTCCGACGCTCAAGTCAGTGTTCAGAGAGATCTGAGAGCAGAGTGAGTGAATAGTATAATATTGATTGAATCCTCCTTTTGTGACAAGAAGGTACCTCTTTTATAGTACCTTTGGAAGAGTGTCAACCAATCCAGTGACGACACGTGTCCTTTGTGGTGACTTGCACTGTACGAGCGCCATGTGTCACCGGTCTCGAGGATCCGAGTGAGTTGACACGGGTCGGGGGCCCAAGAGGCTTGAGCTTGGGAGGCCGGAGCCTAAGAGGCCGGGGCCCAGGGGGCCGGAGCCTAGGAGGTCGTGGCCTAGGAGGTCGTGGCCTAGGAGGCCGGAGCCTAGTAGGTCGGGGGTTAGGAACCCAGGAAGGGCTTAGTCTTTTGGGCCTAGTCTCAAACAGCACGATGTTAAGCCTTGTGTGACTTGTCGTTATGCCCAGACGATTAATCATACGAACAGAAGTCCCCCAAGTTTCCGAGCAAAAGATACTTCTTGGTTGGGAACTTTGTACACAAAAAAGTCTGAGCAGAACAACAAGTAACCACATACTTGTTCCTGCTTAAGCTATTGTCTAGAAAAACAAAAATTGAAACCCAGCCAACACTACCCATTTTATTTTTCAGCTGAGAATAATGGGTACTCTGTGGATGGATCAAATACCATTTCTTACACCCCCCAGACAATCCCCTAAACCCCAACAGCCCCTCCTCCCTCCCACAGTCCCAGCAGCCAAGCCCACTCCTCCTAGCAGAGTTCCACCTCGGCGACGACGTCGCTGTGCTCGTGCAGCGCCGAAGCGTTCGTGGATCCGACCGACTGGGTTCGTTGAAGCCTCGAGGTCTGCTCCATGCTTGATCGCCTCAAGAAGGAAATCGTTCCCGACCATTGCAGAGAAGAGCTCGAGAGTGTGCAAGAAGAATTCATTCTGTGTTTCAATTTTTTTTGTTTGTTTGTTTGTTTTTTTCAATCATTTCAGATCAAAAGAAAGAAGATTGGTTGGTGATAGATCTACACAAGGGTAATGATCCATCTCTTGATACCTATTATTCTCTACTGAAAAATTAAATGGGTAGTGATCCATTTGCTATTGCTTGAGCGGAATTTTCTACCCATGGAGACATCATGATCAAGATCAAGAAGTTCATATGGCTGTTTTTTTTTTCTTTTAATTTAATTATTGAGTTTTTAAATTTTTCTAATTTTTTTTATAATTTTTATAATTATTTCATTTATAATTATTTTTTTAATCTATGTGTTATTTTTTAAAAGTTATATCAGTGTGCCACGTAGGCATTTAACGGTGTCACAGACGAAATAGTTGACGGAAGCACCTGAGTGTCACAAAACGGTAGTTAAGATACTTTGAGTAACTTTTTTTTGTTGAGATATTTAATTAAAATGAAGTGTATATTTTAGATATCTATGCGTAATTTCCCCTAAAATTATTATAAAGTTTACAAAATACTATAGAAAGGCTATAAAAACTTTTTGATAATATTTCAACCTACATAGCATTTTTGTAGCAAAATAAAAAATTTACAACTGAATGTTAAATATGAAAATTAAAACTCTCATGATGCTTAAAATAAATTGTAAGAGATAAACCATCAAATTATCGCAAAAAAAAAAGGTTAATTAATAAAAAATAAATATATCAATTACAAATTAAAATTAAAAATCAACATTTTCATCTTTTTTTTTTTTTTTTTTTACCGATTGAACATTTTCATTTAAGGTTCATTCATTTTAAGTACCAAATTATAATGTTTTTTTCATTTTAACTACAAAAACATTTATGTCATTTTAGTTTAGGTATTAAATTTCAGTTTATGTACCAATTTTTAAAAATATGGTTATATTAAGTTGTTATTGATTTGTTATACTAAATTTCAGTATAATAGTCAAAACTTTTTTATTGATTTGTTATTTTTTCAATATTTGCAAAGTTTAAACTTTAATGTTTAGTGTTTGGGTTATATGACTTTATTCTAAAAGTCTAAATCAAAAGTATTAAATTCTTAAAAATTTTAAATTTTTATAAATTTGAAACAGTAACAGTTCAATCACAACTGTGACTGTTCGACAGTCACAACTATATAACAAACTGATTTGTAAACTAATCCAAAATGTCTTATTTTAGGTTAGTACATAAACTAAAAAAAATTAATATTTTTTTAATTTACTGAAAAAGTATTGATATTTAATATTTAATATTTAATCATAATTTTCTATTTCATTTATTTCATATATACGTCGTACCTGAACGTGAAGTTTTTTACCTGCTTGAGTTCTTCATTCAAGAAAAGACAAGTGTCGTATTATTAGCGGTTCTGATCAGATTGTGAGGATAAGGTCATCAACTTTTACCAAAAAATTGAGAAGATCAATAGATGGCAGTCACCTACGAGGACTCCAGCATTAATTACTCATTAAACGATGACAAACTTTGTGCTATATGGACTAGACTGACTAGAGGGATGTTGGAGTTTGTTGTTGTGACTGTTATACATGTCCAATTTGACTGTGATTAGGACTTAGGAAATGAAAGTTTAGGACCACCAGACTTTTATGCAAGCAGTCAAAGCATGTAGGCATGTTCTAATATCATTGACGCAAGGCATGCTCTTCTTAATTCCCTCCCAATTGGGTACAATATATAGTCAATATAACATCATATGCATGCCAGCTACTACAAAAAATATGAGTAAAATTCATTTTTATTGATTACTGTAAATAGAGTAATAATTGAGCAATAAAAATTAAAGTACTTTAATTTTAATAAAAATAAATGACAATTGAACAATAAAAATAAGAATTAAAGTTCTCAATCACCACCCCTTTATAGTAATTAATCATTAATAAATTTTACTCACATTTCTTGTACATACCAATATGCTATATTGGAAGCCAGGGAAATTAACAAAGATTACTTCTTTTTATTAAAGAAACATTTCATTAATTCCACCAAAAAAAAGGAAACTTTTGATTGAGAAACTAGTTAGGAAGATGTACAATCAACTTGCAACTGAGGCTCTAACTAAGAAGGGACAAAAGTCACCCAAGTTTGATGAGAACCACAACTTAGTGCAAAACGAGCAAATAATTAAGGATCCATTAATATACAGGTATTATCACCTAAATTTATTAACCAAAACCACCCAAAGCCCTTTTCTTTATTTGCGGGCCAACTATCACAATTCTATTATTCCTTTACGGACACCACATCCACTGGATAACAAAAATTAAAAATACTTGCCGTGTCCTCACCAGCTGCAACATGCCAAAACACTAATAAACTGAAACTGCACATCCAATAAACTGCAGTTTCAATTCTAATAAATTGCAGTTTCTGCAGTTTCAGTTCACTTACAGTTCCAGAAACTGCAGTTTCAGTTCACTTGCAGTTTCAGAAACTGCAGAAAGTTCACTTGTAATTCCAGAAACTGCAGTTTCAGTTCACTGTAAACTGCATAAACTGCAGTTTTTTATGCAGTTTCAGTTCACTTGCAGTTTCAGAAACTGCAGAAAGTTCACTTGTAATTCCAGAAACTGCAGTTTCAGTTCACTGTAAACTGCATAAACTGCAGTTTTTTATGCAGTTTCAGTTCACTTGCAGTTTCAGAAACTGCAGAAAGTTCACTTGTAATTCCAGAAACTGCAGTTTCAGTTCACTGTAAACTGCATAAACTGCAGTTTTTTATGCAGTTTCAGTTCACTTGCAGTTTCAGAAACTGCAGAAAGTTCACTTGTAATTCCAGAAACTGCAGTTTCAGTTCACTGTAAACTGCATAAACTACAGTTTTTTATGCAGTTTCAGTTCACTTGCAGTTTCAGAAACTGCAGAAAATTCACTTGTAATTCCAGAAACTGCAGTTTCAGTTCACTGTAAACTGCATAAACTACAGTTTTTTATGCAATTTCAGTTCACTTGCAGTTTCAGAAACTGCAGAAAACTGCAGTTCTAGAAACTGCAGAAAAATGCAAAAAACTGCAGTTTGACTTAAAATGGCATAAATGCATAAAGAGAGAAGATGAACGTGAAGAGAGAAGAAAGAGAAAGACAAAAAGGAAATAAAATGGCAATTGACCAGATTTCAAGATAAGCCAGCTAGCTGCAACTTACCTTGTTATTAAAAAAAACTAATTGGTGCACTAGAGAGTAAAAACAATAAGTAAAAGGTAGCTTAGAGTAATTAATTCAATAATTAAAGGGCCACCCTGTTACAAGTTTTGGACTTTTGGGAGCAAAATTGCGTGGTTGTTTATTTTGCCCTTCTTTTTCCGTCTTATCAATCATGTTAACTGTTACAATAGGTTCTTTAATTTTGACAACAGATTCTCTGTGTTTTTTGAAAAAATTATAAAATATAATTAATATATTATCATGTATTATAATAAATTTAATACATAAATATATTATTAGACGATATTTTTATATTAATAAGATATAATATTAATAATATCCACTTATATTATAATACATATACCGATTATACTACGTATCAGTATATCGATTATACAAAATAATTTCTCTCTTTTTAAACCCATTTATGAGTTATTTTTTTGTGTTTAGAAAAGCTTTTTTTTTATTTCCCACAAGTCGAATTAATAAAAACAGGTGCTTAATTATATCAGGAGCTAAATTCACTTTCATCGGACTCCAAAAGAACATATATAACTAAATTCAGCTTCCAATAAAAATTTTAGCCTAAAATCTCAGCTTGCTGAGAGGTAGGAAATTAACAAAGATTCGTCGCACCAAACAAAACCTTTATTAGTAATTAATTATTAATTATTACACCAACTTAATATCGATCATAAGTTCATAACTACAAGAAAGCTCTTGTTTAAATATCATTAATACTCGCGGCTAGTTTTAATTAGCTCCGATACCACAGTAGGCTCTGATCGGAGACTCTGCTTTCTTGGCCTCGTCTGTAGTATAGAATTGTATAAACCCACGACTATCAAATGGCTTGTACTGCAGTGGGTGCCTCTCATCCACCAATTCTTCTGGTACTCGCAATACCCCATTATTGAATGTGAACAGCCCTAGTGAGTATCTTGTCTTGTTCCCACAATGCTTCACTCGATGCTGGCAAGCTTTCACTCTATCATTGCTCCATACCTATACCAAATTTATCAAACAAATTAAATTTAATCTTATGAGATTGAGTATAATTAATCATAATTGAAAAAAATTATATGTAACAAATTTTTTGTACCGTACGTATTTCTAATAGAAGTGAGACTCACCTGCAATCCATCTCCTGCCATAAATAGGAATTGTGAAGGTGAGGATTCGATGCTAATCCAATCGCCGTCTTTTGTTTTGACCTCCAAGCCACCAACATCATGCTGAACAACTATGGTTGCGAAGTTCTTGTCTGTATGGCTCGGAAACCTTATGATAGTATCACTGTCTGCTGATTCCCTGTATTTGTCATTGTCTTCTGGTGTCTTGTATTTCAGGAATCGAAGAAGGTGACTGTTGGAGCAAGCAACAGACTCATATTGCTTCCCTGCGCCAAAGCTGTCGAATAGCATTTGCACCACCTTGTGTTCCAAAGCCGCCAACAACTGTGCAAATGAGTCTGTGATTTCACTGCAGCCGCACCAATTAAAACAAAAACAATTAATTATAGCACATGCATATATCAACTTAAGAATTTAGTAATAATAAACTTAAAATTAATAACGTATGAACATAAGTTATATATTACAATATTAATTAATTAATACCAGAAGTTGTTGTTTCCATGAGGCCACATGAGATTCTTGAACTTTTGAGTTTCTTGAGGGGAAGTGACATTATCAATGGCCAAGCCTTCATAGAGAGGCATGCGAGGGTTTGGCCCAATATAACCACGATAGGGTTCCACACTTGTGTTCTTCACTTTGTTTTCTATGGGAACCTCAAACAAATCTTTGGACTGGCCAAAGATTTGGTCCAGAAGTTGAGCAGAAATCTTGTCATAAAATGCCACAAAACAACCGTACTCTTCGAGTGCATGGCGGACTTGTTTGGAGGTGGAAAGCCAAGGACTCGAACCAGGTTTCAAGTCATCCATGGAGAAATTGATGGTGGGAAGCTGCTTAGGCACTGTTGGGGACCCCATGAGTCTGGGACTATATTATGCAATAATATATGCACTACTTAGGACTAATTAAGGAGAGAAAACTGAGCTGGGATATGCAAAATGATGTGTTTCATGCTTACTCTTATAGTGTCGTAGCTAGTTAAGGGAATTACTTGGGTAACCTGCTTGTACGTACTGAGGTTCTATGTGAACCAATAAAATTGAGTTATATGGTTATTTTAGAGGGCTGTTATTTGGACACTCTTAAATTTTTTTTTGCACACCCTTTTTGAAAAAAAAAAAAAAAAACTCAAGAAAAAGATCATTTAGCCCTCACTTGCAAATTTCTTTTCTCTTGCACACCCTCATCCCCGACCATCTCCCCCCCCCTGGCGTACACACCCCACCCCACCCCTCGCCTGCAAATTTTTTTTTTCT
>QANW01003389.1:996943-1017932 GCA_003254865.1 Dryas drummondii
GGGGGGAGGGGGAGGGGTTGGGATGGCAAAGGCTTGCAGGTGGGTGGCTGGTTTCAACATTTTTTTTTTGTTCTTTGTTTTTTTTTTAATTTAAAAATTCACATTTAGAGTAGGGTGTGTAGTGTTTGAATTAGGTGAAGTATTTTGTAAAATAGAAATTTTAAATTTTAGAAAATAATTAAAGATATGTAAGAGAAAAAAGTGTACAAATAACACCTCTTTTATCTTAAAATTAATTAAATATGTTGTTAAACACTCCCACTATTCAACCTTGCAACTCCATCGATCACCACCCAACCCCACTCACGTACCCAGCAGCCCACCCCCTTCCATCGTCATTGTCGGAGTCCATCACCGGCGACCCCACACCGGCGGCCTAAGTAATTCCCGCTAGTTAATTTGGTAGCGACTACTCGTCTATTAATTATTTATTTGGTGTTCCTTTCAAGACAAAAAGTGAATAGTTACTACTTGGTTACATTTTTCTTCAATTATTGTACTTTTGCTGGTCCCAGGTGTCGTCATGTCAATTCGTGTGTGTAAAAAAAAGGGAACCATACAAAATAATTAGAGGAATTCTAGCAGTACTCTTCTTTTTGTGCCCTTTTAATTTTTTCTTATGTTCATTCTATACTATACTACAATGTTACGATTTTAATCGTTCAATTATTTTTAGATTATTCTTTAAAATTTATTTTTGTAACAAATCAGTTAAATAAAAAATTGTTCTGTTATTTAACTGTAACAAAAATTATTTATTTATATAATACTACTTAAATGATCGACTAAATGATTTTATCATTTTTAGTTTTTACTGAAATAATATTTAAAAAGTAGTAAATCTAAAAAACGATTTTGTGAAATTGAGAAAAGAAGAGATAAAATAGCTAGCATTTCTCATTTAATTATATCTAATGAGCATTAGATGATCAGTCGGTGAGATTGGCTGGTGTGAAAATTTTCAGCGCATATATTATATTTAGTACGTAGGCGGTCTAAGTTTTCATGCGCTTCCTTATTCGTCAGTTTCTGCTGTATGCTTCTTGATCTGCTGCTTTTCTTTGAATTACTGGTACTTTTGAACGTATGGTTTTTTGACTCGTAAACCACATGCACGATTTTGCATGCCAATATTTATTGGTTTCACAACTCTATTGAACTCAAATGAGCACCCTTCTAGAAGTACATGTGACTTCATGTACGTGACTCATATTTAATATTTATGTTGTATAATCTCTTTAAGCATTTGAAATTAGGGACTTCTCAAGTCATGCTATATATATATATAGAGCTACTATTTGCACACCCTTTTTTTTCTTTTTGCACATCCCTATTAAAAAAAAAAACCAAAAAAAAAAANTTTTGGTAATGGGTTGGGTGTGTGTTGAGAGGTTTTGAATTTGAGGTAAGTGTGTGGGGTGTGTAGGAGAAAAAAAGAGAAAAAAGGTGTGCAAATAGCAGCCCTCTATATATATTGAATGTTGCTATTTGCACTTTTTTTTTTGCACACCATTTTTCTCTTTTTTTCTCCTACACACCCCACACACTCATCTCAAATTCAAAACCTCTCAACACACACCCAACCCATTACCAAAATACCCTCATTTCATTACACACCCACACCCACACCCACACACTCCATTTTTATTTTTCCCACTCTCTCTTCTTCCTTCTCTCTCGTTCTCTGTCAACACACACCCGCGCAGCACCACCCTCCCTGCACCATTCTCCTCTCATTCTCTCTCTCTCTCTCCTCCCTGCTGCACACACAGCTCATCCTTCTCCTTCACCGACCACCCCTCCTTCTCCTTCACCGAGCACCTCTTTCCTTCCCTCTGTATCTGTCCAGCTTCGACGACAATAACTTCGGCCCACCCCTTCCTAGCCTCTGCTTCTCCTTCACCGACCACCTCCCTCCCTCTGTATCTGTCCAGCTCCGACGACAACAACCCCGGCCTACCCCTTCCTAGCCCTTCCTTCTCTTTCACCGACCACCTCCCTCCTTCCCTCTGTTTTTGTCTAGCTCCGGCGACAACAACCCCGACCCACCCCTTCCCAGCCCCTCCTTCTCCCTCACCCCGATCACCTCCCTCCTTCACCGATCACCCCCTCCCTTATTTTCTGTCTCTGTCTAGCTCCAACAACAACCCTAGCCCACCCCCTCACTGCCCCTCCGATTGCGACCACCCTCACCCTTTCCCCCTTTATATCTCTCACTCTCCACCTTAAAAAATAAATGCAAATGGTGGCTGGTTCAGCGGGCCAATGCCAAAACCTATTGTTTTGTTCGGCGGGTACCCACAGAACAAAATCATAGGTTTCGGCACTAGCCCGCCAAACCAGCCACCACCTGGAAATTTTTTTGTACCGAACCAGCCACCATCTTCTCCGGTGAGTTCATCGTTTCCAGTGGTGTCAAGGAAGAAGAGTGAGGCTCGGGAAAGAGAAAGAGAGTGAGGGAAAGCGTGGGTTCGGGAGAGAGGAGAGTGAGGTGAGAGAGAGTGGGTTTAGGAGAGAGAATGAGATAGATTGGGTTGGGGAGGGAGATGGCCGGGGTGACTGGTAAGGCAAGGGGAGAGGCTGCTGGGTTTGTGGTTTTTTTTTTTTTTTTGTCTGAATTGATGGGCGGGGGTGTGTTGGGTGAGGGAATGAGAGAATGGGAATAAGAGAGAGGGTATGTTTGGTCTTTTTTTCTTTGATTTTTTTTTTAAGTAGGGTGTGCAAAAAGAAAAAAAAAGGTGTGCATAGCAGCACTCTATATATTTATGCAATATATATATAACAAGGGCCTTCAATAAGGGATCCCTCATTTAGTGTTAAATGAGGGATTCTCTTGTAGGGCCCACACGAGTCATTTTATGTCAATCAATACCGTCCATTTTTTACATCTCCATTGATAGATCATATTTATAAAAAATCAATCAAATCAGAGACCGTGAAGATATCTAATTTAGATCAAACAAATTATAAACACTTAAACTTTGACCGCTTAATCAAATAGATAAATGGCTTCCGATTTGGCTGATTTTTTATGATATATCAATGGAGATATAAAAAATAGACGATTCGCATAGACACAAAACGACCCGTGTGGGCCCCACAGGGGGATCGAGGGATCCCTTATTGGAAACCCCATATATATATAAATATGTATCTAATATACATGCCCCTTATGTTGAGGTATACCTCAACTTAAACATGATAATGTATGACTTGTAGAACCCACTCTGCATTGTAATTCAATGATCAAAGTCATCTATTTTTTTAAGTCTATACACAAGAATCATCCATGCAAAAAATTAGATAAATCAGAAATCGTTTAACAATTTGAATAAAGAGCCATCATTTCAAGTATTAATAGAATTCATATATTCGTCTATTTATTCTATCATAATTAGATGTCTTAATGAGTTCCAATTTACCTAGTTTTTTGAAAAAATGATCCTTGTATAGAGACTTAAAAAATAAACGACCTTGATCATCAAATTATAATGCGAAATGAGTCTCACAAGCAATACTTCATCATGTTTAAGTTGAAATATATCTCAACGGAAGGGGCCTATATATATATACACACATACAAAAATGATCTAATATATATACGAGAAAACTTTTAAATTAATTTCTGGCCAGCAAAGAATGATTTGAACTCAATTATTAATTTGAGTTGTCCATTTGGTCACATTTTTGTCGATCTGTGGTCTAAGAGCATCTCTAAGAGACTCTTCAAATTCCACTTTGCTGACTTATGTAGCAATTTGAAGAGTTAAGATTATTCACTTTAATAGACTTTTCAAATTTAAACAAAATTTAATTTTTATTATGATTACATTAATTTTAAACGTTAAACAACTTTTAAATTAATAATAAATTTGATTTGAAAAGTCTAATTCACTCTTCAAATTTGACTAGTTGATCTTGAATCCCTATTTTGAAGAGTTCATTTGAAGAGTTTGTTGGAGTAAATTTTTCCTACGTGATACAACAAATGGAGCATCTAAAACCATTTGAAGAGTCCGTTAGAGATGCTCTAAAGTTTATTTTTTTGCTTACATGCTCTAAAGCTTTCTAGATGACCGGTGAGGTATCATATATTCTACAGCTCTATTTTACTCAAAGACACTTTGATGATCATGTTTGGATATAGTTTGTAAGCTACCAAATAATTTATGCCTAGCTTGATTATACGGCAATTCATGTCAATTTAAATATTTAATATTTTAAGTGGTCAAAAAAAAAATTTTTAAATTCATTTCATTAGAATTTACTTGACACACAAGGTATTGAAATTTTGAAATTTTATTGAAATTCTAATATAACTTTTTTTTTTAAGTAAAAATGATTAATTAAAAAAGTCAAAGTTTTTAGACTTCTAGAAAGCAGTCTTTGGTCTAGAAAGGATGACCCTGCCTTACAAAGGACGGTCTGCTTGGACTTTTGCACGCAAGGATCTCCATCACAATAATGGGTGTTACCAAATTTTCTCACTAAATAATGTTTTAGTACAATGACGAATTAAAACATAAGAGGGCACCTAGACAATGCAAGCAATTTTGCTTTTTTGACTTCAATTCAAGCTAATTTTTAGGGGGGATTTCCTTTAAATCATTTAAGAAAATTCAACAATAGATCCTTATTAAATCAATGATAGGCTGGACCACTTTAATAAAAACACGTGAAAAAACATTCTAGGCATTCAGCCTAGCATGTGCTGCGTTGTTTTTTTGTTTTGTTTTTTTTCTTCTGCATTTGGAGTATTGCTATATTGTTCAACCATGACAATCATAACATTGAGAATTATATTTACCGTTGAACAATGTCTATACTCACTGTGCAACAATACCAATAAAAAATGCTACTTATAATATATATTTATTTATCTTATGTCTTTTTTACATGTCAAAAGTTCATAAAACCAATATAAAACACACAAAATTATCTTTATAGAGTCACATCAATCCTTGTCATGTTCGATGTCATTGCAAAACCACTGTCGAACGGTGGCTGTCAGTACAAAGTTCTTGTCGGATAGCGGCAACTGACACTATACAGCACCATATGTAGTGTGTTTATTTTTTATTTTTTGTTAGTTTGAGCACCATTTTTTTTTTAAAATGTGAGTTTATTTCTTATTAGGTGAATATTTTGAACATTCAGTGATTTATTTATCATTAAAAACTGTAAAGTAGACTTTAAAATCATTGACTTGAATTTATCTTCTTACAAAAATTTATAATTTTGTAGTCTCTTTATTAATTTGTTTAAATATGTTACAAGAGCATATATTAACCATAAAGAAGATAAATTGTTATCACACCCGATGAGAAAAAGGTATGAAAAAATTAGCATGAGAGTACGTAAGAGACATAGTTAAAGAAAAAGAAAAGAGTGGAATGTCTACACTTGGATGTGTATTTTGTAATTCACATACTAAAATGTTCTAGGCATTATGGTAGCAAAGAAGCTTGAAAAAAAAAAAAATCAAATTAATCATTTGCAAAAAACAGATGAGAGATGGAAGGGACACTCCTAGCAGATTTAGGCTTCCACTGGTTAGCATGAACTTCACTATATGATGCATGTGGGACAGCTTCTCCATACAAAGAACGAGGATATAGGGAAAAGGAATACCCTATCTAATACCACATCCAGGATAGAAAGGCTCAGTCAATTGATCACCATTAACTAGGCTATTATTGTCTTTCATGTCATGAATCTCTTTTGACCCTTAATCAGGGCCCTTAAACTAGGAGCTCTTGAGCAATAATTATATTGTCTATTATTTGCCTCCCAAGTATAAAACTAACCTGGATATATAGGACTTACATAATGTTTGTTTCACCGTGCTAGCTAGTGCTAGCTAGGATTGTGTTAAATAACACCATTATCCTATGTTTGGTTGTTACCGTTCTAATTTTAAGTTGGACTATGGAGTTCGGCCCAACCCAAAAAATGAGCTTAGCCCTTCTTACATAGCACTGTGTAAACACACCTCGCTATGTAAGCTCCTTCTTACATAGCACCTGATCTGCTTAGCCATTCAACATTCGACGCTCGCCAATACTTCACCGTCTTCCTCAAATTTCCTCAGCTTCAAATCTCGAGAGTGAGGCCTGTATGTCCGCGATCTCGTCATCTCCAAACTGAATTTCTAGCTCTCTCAGTTGAACCCATGGGCAAATACAAACCAAAATCCCATATACAAACAAGCAATCCAATGCAAGGATTTCACATAAATCAATCAAAAAATACAAAACAAACCAAAATCCCAAATACAAACGAGTAACCCATTAGACCCATTTGGCAAAACAGATTGAAACATCCTTCAGATCGTCGTGATGAGGTTCGGAGCCAGGTCTGAAGATGGGTGGGCTGCTGCTCCGATCGACCCGCATGCCGATCGACCTCCCAAAGCTGAGGGAGGGGGAGTGTGTGCAGGAAACAGAAGGAAAGAAAGGAAGGAAGGAGAAAAGCAGAAGAAAAAAAATCTGAGGGAGGGGGAGGAACTCAAGTGAAAACAAAGAAGAAAGAAAAAAAAAAAAAAACAGAGAGGAAGAATCGAGAAGAAGAAAGAATGGAAAAAAAAATAAGAAGAAGAAGGGAAGGCAGCCTTGTGGGCTGTGCGCACGGGCAAACAAATAAAAAAGGAAAAGTAAAAAGAAAAAAAAATGATGAGTGCACAATGTAATAAAAAATATAAAAAAAATGTAAACGAGAACAAAAGAAAGAAAAAATAAAAAGATAATTAAAATTTTTGATTAATTTAAAAATTAAAAGGAATTATAGCATAGTCCGGTCATGCACCAAACACAAAACAGTATTATTTAGTTTATCCAGCTTTCTAATTCGATACAGCACCAAACACAAGATAACACTTTAATCCAGCTTACTCCAGTCCGACACTGTCCAGCACAATACATAAGAATAATCCAATCCAACACATTCCAACATACCAAACGTAGCCTTACAATTTTAGCCATCACTGAATGATTTTCCCTTCAATTATATGGTGTACGTTCGTCTTCAAGGATTCACAACATACTCAACAGTATTTATGAAAGTATCATAAACTTAGAATATTATCAATGAAGCTCATATATATATATATATATATATATAAACTGAAAAACATTCAATGAGGCTCACAAACAAAATGAGCAAAAGCTAAGCTTCCCATTAGTGGACAACCTTAGCATTCTGGACACTCACTCTCACACAAGTGGGGAATATTCCTATAGAAGTTTCCGCCATTCATATATGTGACATTACCCGACAAATAGTTAACGACAACTATCGCATAAAATATACAGGGTAAATACAAAAATAGTCCTCCAACTTTCACTCGTCTCAAAGTGGTGTATAAATTTCAAAACGTGACAAATTTGTCTATAAATTTTTTAAAGTGTTTTAAGTCGGTACAAATGTTAACTTTCATATAGTCAGTTAATAGAAGTGATCATGTGCATCGCACGTGATCACTTTTATAGGGGTATTTATGTCCACTAAAACAAACAAACTGAAAAAAAGAAAAAAAAAAAAGAAAAAAAACTAAAACTAAAAGAAAAAAATAAAAAGGGGAGGTCCCCCCGTCGCCCACCCCTCGCTGCCTCCACCCTCCCCCTCCACCTTCCCCCTCCACCCCATTCGTAATCTTATAAAATCCGACTTGAATCACCAAATTAAACTAATTAGATTTGTATCAGAGCTTTGCCCTATCGCCATGAATGATCAATGACTCAAATAAAAAGCCAACAAACCCTTGACACAATCATGCAAAACTACCATCATTTAGATGTTGCATGTGGGACCTGCATAGTGAAACTCAAGGTGCCATACCAAAAGCTATATACAAATATAGCAGCTAAACCCTCTTTCATTGCTGCAACACATGGACAATTAACAATTAATTATAACGGTTCTGTTAATTTTAGAGTACATCATAGAGTTGATGAATGCTCCAAAATCAGATAAAAAAATTATTTTCCTTATCAATTTATACTTCACGTTAATCATTACCCTCAAAAAACAACTTTTAAACAATCAGTTTTAGTGTATCACAAATTGCAATTGCAATTGCAATAAACCCTAAATAATAAGCAGCTCAATTTAACAATTAAAACAAGGCTTATTCGCGCCAATGCCCCCTGAAACTAACTTCTATTTTCAATTTGCCCCCTGAAACTTCATTCCTCCCACTTTGCCCCCCGAACTTTACAAAATACTATATTCCGTCATGTCCGTCTATAGATCCGTCAAAGCAGCTGACATGGCGCTTACGTGGAAGGGCATTTTGGTCTTTTACCTGATGCAAAGCTGAATCAGACTGACAAGATGCCAAATCAGCAGCCACATCAGCATTAAGTGGGACCCCTTTGAATATATATCTCTTTCTCTCTCTCTCTCTCTCTCTCTCTCTCTCTCTCTCTCTCTCTCTCCTCGAATTCTCTCTGGCGTCTCTATCTCTCTTGGCCTCACACCCTCGCCACCCCTCTCTCCGGCGCGTGAGGGTGCGACCGGCCATGGCTAGCGACGGGCTTTGGCCCATCGAGCTCACCGTTCCCTCCTCTTCCTTCCCCTAGTTTCAGTTCAACCCAGAAACCCCCAAACCCGAAATACTGCCCCGAATCCGATCCAAGCCTCGCCGGCGTTGACTCGCTTTTTCGGCGAAATTGGGACCGGTGACCCCATGGGTTTTTTTCCCCAGGCCACGACGAGTCCAGCCGTGGTGTCCCCTTACTCCAACAATGCTCCACGACGGAGAATTAAAGCCACCAAGGCCGGCGGCTTCCGCCGTCGATTTCGACTGTTTCCGGCGAGATTTGGCCAATGACCCAGTTGTGAAAAACGATCCTCTATGTATGGGCTTCCTTTCTCCTAAAGCGTGGATGTTCAGTTTTAAGAAATTGGAAATTGGAAATTGGATTTTAGGTTTTTGCCTATTTTGAACGAGAGAGAAAGAAGGAGAGAGAAAGAGAGAGGGAAGGAGAGGCAGAGAGGGAAATAGAGAGAGAGAAAGACAGAGAGGGACGAGAGGCTGGCCGATGGCTGGGTAGGGTGTTGCGCCGGAAAGAGGACTCGCTGGTGGTGGGGCTGGCGACTGGGTTTGGGTGGGGGATCTAATTTTTTTATTTTTTTTGGCCAATGGGGGATCTGAAAATTAAAAAATAAGTTTTAAACTTTTAATTTCTGTTTTAAGTTTTTAAAACCATTGAAAATTATTTTAAGTTTTTAAAATTATTTTTTATTAATTTTTGTACACTTGGCGTCTAAAAGACCAAAATGCCCTTCCACGTAAGCGCCACGTCAGCTGCTTTGACGGATCTATAGACGGACATGACGGAATATGGTATTTTGTAAAGTTCGGGGGGCAAAGTGGGAGGAATGAAGTTTCAGGGGGCAAATTGAAAATCGAAGTTAGTTTCAAGGGGCATTGGCGCGAATAAGCCTTAAAACAAACACCAAAAGCCACAAATATGCTATTGAATTGAGATCTAATCATTATCAAACAGAGAGTTTTTTTTATTTTATTGCAAAAACGAAACACAAAAAAATCTGAATTCATATACAAAAAAAAAAAAAAAACCACACACACACACGCAGAGCCCACACCAAGTAGAGCTCTCACTCACCTAATGTCACCTAGCTCTTGGCTTACACAGTAATATTATCTGACTATCAAATTGCCATTCCTCACTTCTTGCTATCGTAATCGACGACCTTTGTTGAGATACCCGAGTTAGCCCATTCTTAATTTGTTATTCTCTTTGTTGGTATACTAGTCAGCTGCTGATTGTGTTAGTTGAGCCAGTGCCTCACTGACATGTGTCTTTATTACGTAGTGGTCCACTTAAGCTCTTTTGTTGAGCTATTGAGTATTTTTACTGAAGAATAGTTTATAAGTGTATTCTCTGGGCCAATAGAGCCATCATCGAATGAAATGCAAGTTTAGTTTTCTTTTTCTCTCTTTGTGCTTGTTGTTTCCCTTTTCTGCAGAATCAGCACCCTGACAACTGGTATCAGAGCCCTTCTGTCATGGGACCGAAAAAAGGGGGTCAGCGGCCACCACCGATTTCGCAGCCTCTGGTTCACTATGAGATCCATCCTTTTGAGCTTAAGCTCCAATCTTAGCGGGATGCTTACGAAGCTAAGATCCAGGCACTACAACAATCTATGGATACCTTGGCCGTCCGTTATACTCGCGAACAAGCCGCTTTGTTGGAGGAAATTCGGAAAATCCGTGTGGGTGGGAAGTCCAAGGACGATCGGAATGTCAGTGGATCTTTGCCAGCACCACCAATCTCAGTAACACCACCAATCTCTACAACTCCACCATCGGGAATCGTTGATTTACCACCTCCACCATCTCCCAAGAGTTCTGGTAGTCTTAACCCTATTATTCCTGAATTTCATCCTATGGCAAGGCCTTCTGATAGTTCTCAATTCTTGGGTTATACTGCACATCCCTTTGTGAACTCTGGTCATGTTGCATTTTCTCTTGGTTATACTGGGCCTGTATCTTCATTGCAGGACACTCACATGCTGCATACGACTGGTGAACAACCAATTGGTTACTCTTATACCCATCAGACCTTTGTTCCACCAGTTACAACACCTATTCACCCACAAATTACCACCAAGCCTATTCAAATCCACCAGACCCATTACCATATCAGCACCCATACTCATCTCCTTATTTAGGAGATCTCCATACCTCTCACTCAACATATACAGCACCACCTACTTATTCCCAAATTCCTACCCACTACCCACTACCCACACTTCTCCCAACCCCAAACTTGCCTACTTCCATTAGCTCACCAGGAACAAATGTTGTACCCTCATTTGACTCACCACCAATACCAATTACCCGAACCTCATTACCATCAAGACCCTAACCTCCCTACCATGAAACAAATGCGACTTGACTTTGGTACATTTGGCGGTGGAGATCCTGTTGAATGGTTGAATAAGGCTGAACAATATTTTCAGTTGTATCAGATTCTAGAGAATAAAAAGGTGACTATTGCTACCATGCACTTAACTGAGGAAGCTGATGATCTGTGGCATTTATTCCAACATGAGCAACCTAGAACTTGGGCTGGCTTTGCAGATTTATTAATGAGACAGTTTGGATCCTTTAACCGGATGGATTATAAGGCTGCCTTGGCTAAGATCACTCAGACAAGGTCAGTAGCTGATTATAAATCTCAGTTTACCAAATTGTCCTGTAGAGCCCCCGGTTTTTCTCAAGAATTATTGTTGGCCTGTTTTATTGGAGGGTTGAAGGAAGACATACGGGTAGATGTAAGGGCAATGAACCCTCACAATTTGTTGGCTGCATATGAGTTAGCCAAAGTTTATGAGGAGAGACATTTAGGCCATCGGATGAGTAGTAGAATAGTGGTCCAAAGACCACCCATGAATACCAATAGAAGTCAAGCAGTAGTGGCGCCCTTGTCTCAAAGAACTACCAGTGGTGTGACCAATTCTATGCCAGGGTTGACTCGAAACATTATGAATGAAGGTGGGTTTACATTGGCCAACAAAAAACTCACTCAAGTTGAATACCAGGAGAAAAGAGCCAAGAACCAATGTTTTTTTTGTGATGAATAATACAAACCTGGCCATAATTGCCGAAGAGGGGATAAGGCTTTACTCATTGATGGAGGTATTACCCAAGAAGAGATGTCGGAGCCGTCCGAGATAACACTAGACATGGGTAGCGAGCTGGAGCCAGCTATAGCTGTTCAGGAGGAACCCTTAATGTCATTGCATGTGTTGACTAATGAGAACACCAAGCCTGAGACTATGCAGCTTAAGGGTATTTTTAGAGAAATGAAGTTCATGTACTGGTGGATTCTGGTGCTACACATAATTTCATACACCCTAGTCTGCTTAAGCACACCCATACCAAAATAAATCTTCTTCATCCCCTGAATGTTTTGGTAGCCAGTGGTACAAGAATGCAGACCAAGGGACTTTTTAATTTAGCAATGAGTGTTCAACAGTTCCATTTCCAAATTGATTTTTATCTCCTACCTATCACGGGTTGTGAAGTAGTACTGGGGGCAGCGTGGCTGAAATTACTGGGAGATATGGTATGGAATTTTGACACCATGGTGATGAAGTTTTAGTACATGGGACAGAAACATAGCTTACAGGGAATATTGGCTGCTCAAACTAAGCTAGTCAGTTGCAGAGTAATGACAAGGCTTTTGAATCAGGAGAAAGAAGCCATGTTTATTCAGATACAACCCTTACCTAATATTGGGGTATTGCCTGCAACTCATCCAGACATTCAAGCACTGCTGACTGAGTTTTCAGAATTGTTTGAACCATCGAAGTCTCTACCACCTAACCGAGCTCAAGATCACAAAATTATCCTAGCTCCTGGTACTGCACCCATCAGTGTTCGTCCATATAGATATCCCCACTTTCGAAAAACGGAGATAGAAAAGATTGTGCAAGAGTTGCTTGACAGTGGCGTTATCCGACCAAGTGTCAGTCCTTTTTCTTCACCAGTACTATTAGTTAAAAAGAAGGATGGTACCTGGCGCATGTGCATCGACTACAGGGCACTTAACGCAGCTACTGTGAAAGATAAGTATCCTATCCCTGTTATAGATGAATTATTAGATGAATTGCATGGGGAAGTGGTGTTTACTAAACTGGACTTAAGGTCAGGTTATCACCAAATTAGGATGCATCCTACTGATATAAACAAAACTGCATTTCGGACCCATGATGGACATTTTGAATTTCTTGTAATGTCATTTGGGCTAACAAATGCTCTAGCCACTTTTCAATCGCTTATGAATGATATTTTCAGGGATTTTCTTAGAAAATTTGTGCTGGTCTTTTTTGATGATATACTCATTTATAGTTCTTCTATGGAACATCATCTGTGTCATTTGAAACAGGTCTTCTCACTACTGCAGCAACACTCTCTAAAGGTTAAGATGAGTAAGTGTAGTTTCGGAACCCTTAGTGTGGAATATTTGGGTCATGTCATTTCCAAGGCTGGGGTGGCAATAGATCCTTCTAAAATTGCTGCAATTCACCAGTGGCCTAAGCCCAACACATTGAAAGCTTTAAGGGGATTTCTCGGCTTAGCTGGTTATTATAGAAAGTTTGTAAAAAACTTTGGTACTATAGCTAAACCACTCACCAACATGCTCAAGAAGGATCAATTTATATGGAGTGTGGCAGCTGAACAGGCCTTTGGGAATTTAAAGATGGCTATGGTCTCTACACCTGTCCTAGCTTTATCAGATTTCACCAAAGAATTTGTAGTGGAATGTGATGCTTCAGGCACATGTATTGGGGCTGTATTATCTCAGGAGGGACATCCAGTGGCATTTTTAAGTAAGACATTGGCACAACGACATTTGGCTTTATCTGTATATGACAAGGAAATGCTAGCCATGGTCTATGCAGTGCAACAATGGAGGCCATATCTCTTAGGACACCATTTTAAAATTCTCACTGACCATAGGACAATCCAACATTTCCTAAGTCAAAGGATAACTACTCCAGCGCAACGAAAGTGGCTTTTAAAGTTGATTGGATATGATTATTCCATACAGTACCGAGCTGAATCCAACAACACTGTTCTAGATGCTTTATCCAGGCAAGGAGAGTTTAAGCAAATAATGGGAATCTTCAGGCCCATAAGCAGCTATATCTCTGCACTTAAGCAAGCTGCCCTTAGTGATGGAGAGACACGAAAGTTGGTAGAGGAAGTCAAACAAGGACAGTGTCCTCTTAAAAATTACACCTTCAATAATGACATTCTGCATTACAAGCATAGGGTCTTTGTACCTCTTGTTGATGACTGGAGAAATAAGATTATGGCTGAATTTCACTCGGGCCCTACAGGAGGTCACTCAGGCTATCTTAGGACTTATAAGAGAATTTCCAAGAGTTTTTTATGGCCTGGTATCTAAAGAGATGTGAAGACTTTGGTGGCTGAATGTACCATCTGCTAGCAGAACCACTATGAGGCTATTCTTCCACCTGGGAAGTTGCAACCAAACCCAGTTCCAGAGGGTGCTTGGCTGGACATATCCATGGATTTCATTGAAGGTCTTCCTAGTTCGGCTGGGAAGTCCGTTATATTGGTGGTAGTTGATAGATTTACCAAGTATGCACACTTTTTTACCATTATCTCATCCTTATACTGCTAAGGCCCCGTTTGGTATTGCTTTTTTAGACTTAAAATTACTTATTTTGACAATGTTGGACCCAAAGCCCGTTCGGTTAAGAAATGAACATCAACTTTTTTCCAAAATTCCAGTCCATTCACAAAGATTTTGAAAAGCTGCCTAAGGGATGCTTTCAGAAATCACGTTGGAAATAATCAAGTAGGAACCGGGTCTTTGGTTTAATGAAACTTTTGGAGTGCCTAAAATGTCCTTATCAATTATAACAATTTACAAGTAAGGTCCCATTTTTTACTGTGTATTCTAAGACCCTGAAATTGCATAAGGTCCAATGACGGGTTATTGGGACAAACCAAATGGCACCTGCAAATTTCAGTAAGCAAGTTGATTACTACTAATGATTTGGTAAGTAAGCTGAGGGTAGTGTATTTTCTTTTTGGCCGAAGACTATCAAGTACAATTAGTCTTAGGGTTTTATGGTTCTTTTCATGGCTTTTATCTTAAAACTTCTAAGCAATCAAGAAAACTCTACAATTATGCAAACCCAAAAAAGATTCCTCATTTTTCCATTTTCGTTATTTCTGAATTTCCATCTCTGCTCAATTGGGATTTTCATTTGAATAAAGAGCAAAAGAACCACATGGGTTTGAATTAAAAGACTATATTTCGAAGAGAGAGATAAAGAGAAAACCTGGGTAATAGGAGAAAGTGAGTGAAAGAGAGAGACACCATTGATAGAGCTACCATGATATTTTTGTTGGTATGGGCATGACATATGTTTCAAAAGTAAATTTGAAGGTTTGGGTTGTAATGTTTTCATTGGTTCTCCCTTTACTTTTAAGTTTTGACTTTTGACCCATGTCAAAATCTGTTTAACAAGCTATCAGAAATTAACTTAAAGCCTCTCCTAACACAAACACATGGAAACCATATGATGGGGTAATACAATATGATAATGTTTGTGAGCAGGTTGCCCCTTAGTTTCATACAAAACAAACTTTCACGGAGAGGAGGAAGTGGTTTTTTAACAAAACAAGTAATAAAACACTTCCAGTATCATGTCTATTTTAATTATTATATACAGTCAAAACATTTTTAACACTAATATTTACCAAACACATAAAAATCACTTTTTGTACCCAAAACACTTTTCATAATATAATTTACCAAACACTTAACTGTTTTATTTCACAGCTGATTATAATTACAGCACATTTAACAGTGATTATTTTTACTGTACAACAATACCAAACTAGCCCTAAGACTGTAGCAGAAGCTTTTGTGCATAATGTGTTCAAATTGCATGGGATGCCCATAAGCATCATTAGCGACCGAGATCCTATTTTCCTCAGTAACTTTTGGGAAGCTTTCTTCACCTTGCAAGGGACTAAGTTGTGTAAAAGCTCTGCATATCACCCACAGACAGATGGTCAAACTGAAAACTTGAACAAAACTTTGGAGCAATACCTCAGATGTGTTATTGGAGATCGACCATCTAGCTGGGTTCCACTTCTTCCTTGGGCAGAATGGTGGTATAATACTACCTACCATTCTGCTATTAAAATGTCACCATTTCAGGCTCTTTATGGTTATAGTCCTCCTCCAATACAGGCCTATTTACCTGGTACAACTGTTGTCTACCAAGTAGATTTGCAACTGAGGGATCGAGATGTTTTGCTTGGGGAGCTTAAACAGAACTTGCAGTTGGCCTAAGCTCGAATGAAGGTGATGTATGACAAAAAACATACTGAGAGAAGTTTTGAGCAAGGTGATTTGGTTTATTTGAAGCTTCAACCATACAGACAACAATCTATTGAGAGAAGAATTTCACACAAGTTGTCACCAAAGTATTATGGTCCATTCAAGGTGTTAGAAAGGATTGGCAGTGTTGCATACAAATTAGCATTGCCACCCACTGCTAAGATTCATCCAGTATTCCATGTGTCCTTGCTTAAGAAGAAATTGGGTTCAAATATCGTGCCTTCCACTCATCTTCCTCCAATGAAGGATCCTTTGAATCCTCATTGGTATCATGCTGCAGTTTTAGATAGAGACATGTTTAAGCAGAACAACGTGGCAGTCACTAAGTGGTTAATACAGTGGAATGATTCCTCTGTTGAAGATGCAACCTGGGAGGAAGCAGATCAGATTCTTGCCCGTTATCCAGACTTCAAAGGCTGAGGGGTAGCTAGTTTTTTTTATTAAGAAGGGTGGAGTTGTTGAGATACCCGAGTTAGCCCATTCTTAATTTGTTATTCTCTTTGTTGGTATACTAGTCAGCTGCTGATTGTGTTAGTTGAGCCAGTGCCTCACTGACATGTGTCTTTATTACGTAGTGGTCCACTTAAGCTCTTTTGTTGAGCTATTGAGTATTTTTACTGAAGAATAGTTTATAAGTGTATTCTCTGGGCCAATAGAGCCATCATCGAATGAAATGCAAGTTTAGTTTTCTTTTTCTCTCTTTGTGTTTGTTGTTTCCCTTTTCTGCAGAATCAGCACCCTGACAACCTTGGAGTCGGTGACAGACTGCGAGTGTTGCACGATGGATCGTCCGATCGAGTTGATCCAGTCCTCCTTCTCTTTCTCAGAGTCGGCAATGAAATACATGGTCTCGGAGTGCGTGGAGAGCTCGAAGGCGTACTACTTGTTGAGGATGTCCTCGGCGCCCTGAACGGTGAGGCACGAGAATGGGGTGCGACGAGGGCCAGGGGGAGAAGGAGGGTGGAGGCAGCGGGAGGGACCTCCTCTTTTTATTTTTTTCTTTTAGTTTTAGTTTTTTTTCCAGTTTGTTTTTAATTTTTTTCAGTTTGTTTGTTTTAATGGACATAAATATCCCTATAAAATTGGTCATGTGCTGTGCATATGATCACTCCTATTAATTCACTGGATGAGAGTTAATATTTTGTACCAACTTGAAATACTTTGAAAAGTTGGTGGACAAATTTGTCACATTTTGAAATTTATGAACCACTTTGAGACAGAAGGAAAGTTAAAAGACCAATTTTGTATTTAACCCAAATATATGTATATATATATATTTTAGTTGAGAGAGGGGACAAACTTGAGTCTATTGTGAATAATTTTATGATTTTATTAATTGAGTTACTCAATAACTGTGTGACATAAAATATTTAGCTTATTTGTAGTAAAATCATTATAATAAAAAAAATACAAGAATGAACTCTCCAGTTTCAGAAATAATTGATTGCATATTATATAAAAAGTGTTGTTATTTGCACACCATTTTTCTCTTTTTTCCTCTTACACATCCTCTGTCATCTTCTAAAATTTAAAAACTCTCTGAACACACCCATCTAATTACTCTAATGCCGCTATTTTATTCATTTCACAAAATTTAACACAACACACCCCATCAAAAAAAAAAAAAAACCACATACGCAGCCCATCTTTCTCCCTCACCGACCACCTCCCTCCCTCCCTTCCTTTCTGTCTCTGTCCGGTGACAATAACCCCCGCCCACCCTTTCCCAACCCATCCTTCTCCTTCACCAACCACCTCATTCCCTCCCTCCGTTTCTGTCCAGCTCCGACGACAACAACTCCGGGCCACCCCTTCCCAACCCCTCCTTCTCCTTCACCGACCACCTCCCTCCTTCCCTCCCTCCCTCTATTTATGTCCAACTCCGACGACAACAACCCCGACCCACCCCTTCCTAGCCCCTCCTTCTCCCTCACCCCCCGATCACCTCCCTCCCTCATTTATGTCTATGTCCAGCTCCAACAACAACCCCAACCCACCCTCTCCGTGCCATTCCAACTGCAACCACCTTCTCATTTTCCCCCTCTCTATCTCCCTCTCCACCTTTTAAAAAAAAATGCAGATCCGCCGAACAAAACCATAGGTTTTGGCACTGGCCCGCTGAACCAGCCATCACCTGGAAATTTTTTATTATCGAACCAACCACCATCTTCTCTGGTGAGCTCGTCGTTTCCGGCGGTGTCAAGGAAGAAGAATGAGGCTCGGGAGAGAGAAAGAGAGTGAGGGAGAGGGTGGGTTCGGGAGAGAAAGTGGGTTTAGGAGAGAGAATGAGATAGATTGGGCTGGGGAGGGAGATGGTCGGGGTGACCGGTGAGGGGAGGGGAGGGGCTGCTGGGTTTGTGTTTTTTTTTTTTTTTTTTTTTTTTTTTGGGGGGGGGGGGGGGGGGGGGGGGAGTGTTGGGTGAGGCTGTGTTTTTTGGTCTGAATTGATGGGGAGGGTGTGTTTGGTCTTTTTTCTTTGATTGTTTTTTATTAATTGAGGTGTGCAAAAAGGAAAAAAAGGATGTGCAAATAACAGCACTCTATATAAAAATACTTAGAAAAACAACAATCTTGGTACTCTATTCCCTCTAATCAACTGTGGAAATTGGTTTGGAAACTTCCAGTTCTCCCAAAGGTATAGGCATTTTATGTGAGAACCTTAAATAATGCTACTTCTTCTATGGTCAACAATTATGAATCATAAACCTCCAGGTCCTGCATGTTTGAATCAAAATTGGATTTTACCAAAAATATGAAAATTACGCCTTCCACCTAAAATTCAAATATAAATTAAAATATTTTCATGTGTCCCATTTGTCAACAGACTAATTTTATGTTGGTGCCAAATTTGCAATTCATATTATCTTCATCTCTTTCGCAGAGTTTCAACCTCCATTGCATCATATTGGTTCTTCCTTGAAATCAGGTTGTACTATTAGATGGGAACCTCTACCTCCTAAGTCCTAACTGGGTTAAGCTCAATTTTGCTGGGTCTGTCCAACAATCTGGAGCCGCTGCGACAGGTTTTGTCTTATGAAGTTATGAACAACAAATGGAAGCACGATTAAGGTCCTTCAACCTTTGCTAATTGTGTCAGTTTAGGACGTGTACTTTGGGATGTGCCCTCAACTTTAATTTTGTGTTTTAAATGTCCCTTTTGTTAGTCTAGAATTCTAGATACATTTTCCATCTAAGAATGATCGCGTGCCACCACATGATCATTTTTTAGACCCAAAGTTGTCAAATCACTTCTAATACAAGTCAACAAAAGTTAATGTTGATCATAACTCGTATAAGCAATTGTAAAACAAAAGGATTGCAATTATTTGGAGAAAGTTAAGGGTTTGTAAAGAATTTAGATTTGGGTTTTTTATTATTGAGAGAAAAATTATTTGGAACTTTAAGATTGTATACCGTTCGTGAAGGAGAATATTGGTGACATTAATTGACGTCGAGGATAGTAATTTTTTTAGGAATTTAGAGATCCTCTCAACTCCTGTAAGTAGTTTCATGGTCTGTATTGTTTTTATTTTTCGTTCTTTTTTTTTTTTTTTTTTTTGGATTCATGATTGGGAATAAGTTTATAAAACCCTAACATCACAAATGATTTTGCTCTCAACTAAAAAGAACCCCAATCAAAATGCTTTACAAACCCTTTTCAAAATGATTTACAAACCCTTTTTTCAATCGTTCTCAATCCCCCTTCGTTTTACAGCTGTTTTTTTTTTTTTTTTTTTTTTTTTTTNTTTTTTTTTACTATGACCAACATTGACTTCTATTGATTTGCATTAGAAGTGATTTGACAATTTTAACCATGAAAATGCAATCACATGGGTAGCCTATGATTACTTTTGGACGAAAAATGTAACCAAGTTAACATAATGGGCAATTGGCCATTTCAAACACAAAATTAAAGTTGAGGGGGTACTTTTAGTTGAGAAATTTTATTTAATAACCTTTTTAAACACCCATTAAACTTTTTTGACTCCTAGCCTCAAAACTAACTATAATGACCCTTTTGTATTTTTCAAACCAAAATACCCTGTGGCGAGTTACTATAGCAGCGAAACATTCCTCCACTTTCTTTCTGCAGCAACCATGGAGAGCAACATTCATCACCGGCCAACGCCCATTACTTCCTCTCTCTATCCCTCTCAACCCAAATATGAAAAAAAAAAAAATTGAAAACCCAGAACTAGGTTTTTCTCTAAATGGGTTGAGAGGGAAAGGGAGAGTGAGAAAGAGAGAGAGAGAGAGAGAGAGAGAGAGAGAGAGAGAGAGAGAGAGAGAGAGAGATAAGATGTTGGTGAGGGAGGTGGAGGATGGTGGTAGGCACCGACCATCGACCCATCATCTTCTCTCCCAACCCAAATCTGAAAAAACAAAAAAAAAATAGAAAACCCAAATCTAGTGAATTTTCTTGTCACCACATGGTGGAATGTGCTATAGCCATGTGGCGATCACAAATTCGACCATGTAGCGACCATAAATTCAACCAGGTTTGAAAATTTTATGGGTTTTGACATTTTCTAGGTTTTTTTTTTCATTTAATTTTGCTGGATTTGCTGCTGCATTTGCTAGGTTTCCTACATCTTCTGGGTTTGTTGCATCTGCTAGGTTTACTGCAACGGTGGGAGATAGGGGCGTCGATAAGTAGCACGGTGACGATGAGGCAGTGGTTGGTTGAGGAGGGAAGGAGGGGCAGTGGTTGGCTAGGGAAGACAAAAAAAAAAGAAAAAAGAACAAAAAAAAAAAGGTATTATGGATATTTCACAGGCAAAAAGGTCATTATAGTTAATTTTGGAGTTAAGAGGTCAAAAAAGTTTAAAGTAAATTATTATAAAACTCAAATTTGGGCTCTCTATACCTTTAAGACTTATGTTCTTTTTTTTTTTTTTTGAAGGAGGTCCAATAACATCTAACCCGGTCCACATTCTAACATTCGTCTTCTTCTCTGTCTATCTCTATTTCCCTCACTCTTTCTCTGACCTCACACACACACACACACTCTCTCTCTCTCTCTCTCTCTCTCTCTCTCTCTCTCTCTCTCTCTCTCTCTCTCTCTC
>QANW01003389.1:1017937-1049458 GCA_003254865.1 Dryas drummondii
CTCTCTCTCTTCTCTCTCTCTCTCTCTCTCTCTCCCACCTCGTCGGCTCAGAGCTCGTTGTTGAATGGTTGTGCCAATGCCTTGGAAGATTTGTTTGCAGAGCTTCTTCACGCTGGCGAAGACGATCCTGATGTAGGCCTTGGGAATCGAATCGTCTTCGGCGGAGTAGGGTTCGAATCGTCGATGGCGTCGATGGGGTTGGTGGTGGACCGGTCATCGAGCACACTATCCAGGTATCCATCTCTCTCTCTCTATAACTTCGATTCTCTATTTCTGTTGTTGATTTCTGATAGCTTTTTGGTTCTTTATGGAACAAAGCTTCTTAGTACTTTCATCTATGGGTGATGCAGTTATCAACTAGCTCTAAGGGGAGGATGGGTCCATATAGTAACTGGGTTTTCTTTTTGGTAGAGTTTTTATTTGTTTGCAGGTTTGGGTTTGAGGAAATACAAGTTTAAGGAAGTTTAATATTTTGGAAATCAGATGACAGAAGTTGGATTACAATGATGGAGTCTAAGGTGGGTTGCAATGGTTGTGATTGGTTTTCTTGCTGTAGTTGCTTCAGTAGTTGCTTCGGCTAGCACAAGAAACTTTGAAACAAGATGCTTCAAGAAATCCCACTGTAACATAAATGTCTCTTTTCCCAT
The DNA here is from genome assembly GCA_003254865.1 of Dryas drummondii. NCBI lineage: Eukaryota > Viridiplantae > Streptophyta > Magnoliopsida > Rosales > Rosaceae > Dryas > Dryas drummondii. Next base: position 1,018,585 of record QANW01003389.1, read on the forward strand.
TCATTTCTTTTCTAATTTTGGGTATTAATTTATTAATGATTAACTCACATCATATATCATAAGTAATCTTATAAAAAGAAAAACAGATTGCTTTCCTATGAAAAGAATGTTAAAAGTCTACAAAAAAAAGTAAGTGAGCATTCGTCTTATTGTTGGTGTAAGTCAGCTAGAAAACATTTGACCTTTGTTGACAATTGCATTATGAAATGAGCAACGCAACACATACACATAAGTAATAACTTCATTTTAAAAAGAAAAATACACTAGAAATCACTCATGACCCCTAGAAGCACATAAGGTGAATCCAACTGTTGAATAAATCCAACTTTTATATTTTTTAATTGTTATTGGTGCTCTTTTGATATTGTGAAATTGGATATGCATGAAATGGAATTTGGCTGGAAAATTGTAGTTGGTACAATAATTGGATTCATTGGAGCTGCTTTGGGACGTTGTAACAATATGTAAGTGGGGATATGATTGTTACTACTTGTCAGTAACAATATATAAGTGGGGGCTATATTTGTTACTGCTTTTCAGTAACAATATGTAAGTGAGCTATGATTGTTATTGATAAATAGTAACATGGGGCTATGATTTTTACTACTTATCAGTAACAATATATAAATGAGATTATGATTGTTACTGACAAGTAATAACAATATATAAATGAGATTAGGATCGTTACTGACAAGCAGTAACAATATGTAAGTGGGCTATGATTGTTACTGACAAGTAGTAACGGGGCTATGGTTGTTATTGCTTATCAGTAACAATATGTAAATGAGGCTATAATTGTTACCACTAGCTATATAGCATATTTTGTCTAGCTAATTATTTGTCTATATGAACATTTCTGGCTTCAATTTAATGTATAAAGATAAATCCTTAGAGTCATTTTTCATAACTTTCATGCTTAAACTAGATGTTTTATGCATATTGATTATTGCTTCTCTTGTATAATAATGTATACTCATTACATTGTACATTTTTTTGTCCAATTGGCACTTAAAGGAAAAAAAGAAAATTTTTATTTTCATTAGGTGGTGGAACATAAAGTGATGCTCGGTACTAGAAATGTTGGTTTTATATTGTCACCTACAGAGATGTCAAGTCGGTTGATGAAGCATGCCTTGATGGCTTGTTTGCTGCACTTTAATTTCCCTTCATTCCTCCAATTAATTATAAAGAATGTAAAGTTAATTGTCAGATTCTTATTCTTTTGTTCGGAAGACGATTGTTATTGTTGAATAATAATTATTTTGGATGATAGTTATTATCATACAGTGACAATTATTGTTACTGTGGGCATGATTAGGAGATGTTGGGCACGATTTGGAAGTACAACTAGGACAATTGTTACTGTCGAGTAGTAACTATATAGTAACAATAATATTAATATTATAAATTATTACTATTTGATAATATCAATTATATTAACAATTAAAACGCAAAAGATTAAGTTATGGATGTGACTCCCTCATCTTTATTTTTTGTGTTCTATGTTGGTTATTATGTAATATATTTATAGAATGAAAAATATTTAAATTATGATTTTTTTTTTTTTTTTTTTAGTTTGTGTATCAATTGACACTAAAATGAAGAAAAAACAAATTTTCATTTAAAACAATACTGTAGTGTGCTACAGTAACAACGTTACTATAGTACTGGGCTGCTACAGTAATTAACGGTAGTATATGGGCTGGATGAACAGTGCATTTAAAAAAAAAAACCCAAAAGTTTAAGGAGTACTTAAATGAGTTATTCAATAAAATTTATCATTTAGTTCAACACAAAAGTGTGCATCTTGAACTAATACAAGAATTAAAGTTTAAAGATTAGATGTAAATTTTCCCAATTAAAAATAAGGATAACAAGAATATAACATCAAATGGCAGAATGGTTTTATTCTCAGTATGGGCATTCTTAGTATTGGGATTCCAAATACATGCTTATATATATATATAAATCGATGGATGATTCCACATTACTTTAAAGTCACAACAATGCAAAATACAGTATTACAGTAATAAATGATCTATGTATCTACACGGGCAAGAAATGAAGAGATGTCAAATCACACAACCTGACTGCAAGAAGTAAAATTTTATAACGGGGAGAGTCAAGGGAGAAATATATATCCTATATTGGAGAGGATTCGACACTTGAGTTCCATTTCATGAGATTTCCAAGCTTTGAATCATTGCATATCATTGCATCCCAACCCCCGAAAGAGCCCCTGATATACAAATCCCAGAATCCAAGTGAGTCATTTCACTTCTATTTCACCCCTTGAGACGAACTACAATGCAAGAAATGTCATCCTTGCTGTCTCGGTTTAATGCCTCGGCTACTAATTGCTTGGCTGCCCTTTGCGGGTCCTTTGTCTTTCTGGCCATATCAACTGCCTCTTGATTTGACATGACCTGAATAAGTCAGAAACAAAGGGAAAATAGGCAAACAATTTTCAAAAGATTATTGCTGCGAGGGGTGCACAGACTCAAGAGGCAGAGAGATGGGAGGAAGATGTATTATCTTTTTTATTAGAAATGAATTGAATTGATAGGAAACAGTGAGATATAAAGCATCTATGATTGAACAGTTGGGGAAGGAAGAGTGGGGCAGAGAGGAATCACCTTCCATAGACCATCACTTGCAAGGATGAGAACATCAGTTTCTGATCTAACATCAGAACTTTGGATGTCTGGATCAGACCTCAAGTGTGTCTTGAGGTTCTTGTCTCCAAAAGCTCGAGATACAGCCAGCTGGCCATTCACTCTTGCAACATCTCCTGATATGGTATTAAACATACATCAATTGCATTGACTAACGACAGAAATCCACATCAAATAACGCTCAATAATGTAGATCCAGTACAGATTGAAGACAATCTTATTGGTATAATAAGTGCAGTGTTATGTCACCTGAGGATGATAGATTATTCCAAGAAAAAAAAATACAATCATACAATGTATACAAAGAAGCAATGCATGGGTGAAAGATTTCAGTCCCTAAACTCTCATTGAGCATGAGTCTGATGCCTTACAGATGTTCATCACTAAACTGTGTGTGGGGGTGCGCTTGTGTGTGCACGTGAACTCTTAGTTGCTACTCACTGAGCAAGGGTTCTCTTTCTCATTTTCTCTTCTACTATTTGGAGAACTATTTATACACCCTGCACAGCACCAAGTCTGATTCTCTTTTTGTTATTTGCAACGCAGAATCAACACCTTTTCTTTCTCAAATAAACCCCAACACCCCAAAATTTCTCCACTAACTTTATCCCTCAAAAAGCCCAACAAACAATCTCAAAATTCCTCAAACCAGCTGCTGTCAGAGATTTCCAGCAACCAAATATATTCTAGTCAATCCCCTCCTTGCGAAGTCCTTACTTTTCCAAACTTGAACCCACCAAGTAAACATAGTTAAGCTTTTTCGAACCAGTCCAACACAATGAAACCATAGATTCCCTAGTGTTCTTGAAAATGGTTTATGAACTATATAGCCTACTCTAGTCCAGCACTAGATCCTATGAAATTTTAGGATTCTTTCTCATATGGATCCTACTGCATCAGCCCCATACCAACCCTCTCTTGATGCATTGACTTCATATAGATAGCAAGACAACTTATATTCCAATTCAATAAGTGGAAGAACCATTTGTAGGAGATATAAAAACCCAAGTCAACACCAAAAATGAAACCGAGAACCACTAGAACAAGGAACAAAACAAAGCACTTGAGCTAGGGAAAAAAGAGAACCAGGTCAATACCAAGAATAGAATTTAATAATTCAGAATTCCTCTACAAGCTAAACCTTAACTAGAACTTTTTGTGCTTGAGTAAAAGAAATTTTAAAAAACTGACTCTATGTCTAATAAATTTACAAAGGAGGCTCCTGCTTGTAGGGAATTGAATATTGTGGTACTGTAAAGAAGGGAAAACGATGGTATGAGCAAGAATATACTAGAAAGCAAGTCCTAAGTAACAACGTTCGTTATGATTCTGCTCAGATAATTACCAGCATCTAAATAGTATGCGGTAACAAGTAGTTCTTCATAGAACAAGCAGTCTTTTCTTTTATAATATTGCATATCACTCTAGTTCCCAAATAAATAAAATCATTAAAAGCATCCGCTTATATGGAAAATAATACATAGAAGAAGAATAGAGAAGGGAAAAGTTTTAGTTCTTTCTTTTCTTTAAAAAATAAAATTCAAGTGAAAAGGAAGGACGCTTATCAATCACTGAAGAATTGAGGTCCAAAAACGGTGTAAATTATTCAGAAGACTTGATCACTCTATCCCCTAATTGTGGAAGACCAGGAAAATAAAAAACACGCTTATAAGTACTTCTTGTCAACCTCAGCTCTTAACTTTCCTCAAACTCTAGTTTTCTATAAAATTAGAACCAGTTCCATAGTATGTCGGGCATCCGTAACATGCAATTGAGTAAACATAGATCCCGAAACAGCAAAAAAAAGGGAAAGATTAAAGCAACAAATGACTGATAGATCAAAAGACAAGTGACTTTTATGCACCTGAGGCAGATTCCAATTACAGATTTAACTTTCTTTATCTTCAGTCTTCACAATATTGTCACTTACTCAAATGAGATTTGCAAATTGCAATCATCCACATTTATCTTTTAAGTCTCAATTGTGATGCCATCCAAATGATTCTCATCTTCATCTTTGGGCTATCTAATTCTAGTAGACCTGATTAAGTGAATTATCTACGGTTGTACCTAATCTAAATCCTAAAACCAGAGGCTAGCTAGCCTAATGCAGAACTTTAATTTTACATCCATCCTTTCTAAAAAAAACTAGATCAATGCAGCATGGATTTTAAGTTTGAAAATGAAAATCCTACATGAGTGCGGCAGGGACTTTCACTGCTCACTCACTCTCTCTCTCTCTCTCTCTCTCTCTCTCTCTCTCTCTCTCTCTCTCTCTCTCTCTCTCATGCAAACACATAAGATTTAGATCTCAGGATCTGTAATTTGTTAAAGAACCTGGCATGTTTGAGACAAAGCCTCCTCTGCCCTCAATGCTGCCCCGCTCAGTGTTGGGTTCATGATCAATGGACATCTGTATTGCCTGCCCTCTCCTTGAAAGAACTGCTCGCGAATCTCCAACATTGGCAATCCATAACTTCTGGCCATTGATGAGAATTGCAGTAACTGCAGTAGATCCGCCCCGTCCCAAGTCAGGACTATGTGAGAGAATTGCCTGGTCTGTTCTCTCATAGGCTTTAGAAATGGACCTGTTGGGATCAGTCCAAAACTCCTCCTAGAAATTGAATATGACATGATTAACAAATAATTTTTCAAATCAATGTATGTAAATTGGCTTTGGAATCCTACTGTAAAATCAAATTATTTCGTACCAATATATACAATAACATATGCCCATTTTAAGCCCTTTTAACATAGATTATTTTTTCAGGGAAAAAAAATGTATTACCTATAGAGTGTCAGGAGAAGCAGTTAAAATGGAACTTAAGGGCATAATTCAATTGTATTGCAAATTTCTAAAAGAAGTCATTTCAAGTGGCTATGAAACAGAATTATAGGTCTCATTTGTGGTGTCAAAATGCCCATTTCAGGTCACGATTTGAATTTAAAACGCATAATGCTTCACTTTAGATGAACAACTCACATCCTTCAAGATATTAGGAAACAAATGCTTCTGAAGATAGGCAGGTACACTGTCTCCCAAGTGTCCATCATAGATGGCGAACAGTCCAAGTTCATGTCCTTGGAGTTGCACAAATTTTGCAACATGAAAATCTTCCATTGGATGATTCGCTTTTCCTTTAACAAGGCTGAAGCCATACTTGACTGGGCCCTGATGGCTCCTACCCTTTCCGGAGCTACATGAAGAACGTCCTCCTACAACCTAAAGAGAAAGAAACTTTATACTTCCAACTAAATCTTGTATGATCAATAGAGTCTGCATATGAGAATGAAAAAGCTAAAACTTGTAGAGGTTAAAATCATAGTAACCTCTAAGAAGAAGCTTAAAAAATCTTATTTGAAGAAACAAACTTTGAGATGATCCATTAGACAAATATTAGATAATCTTTTAAGAACAAAATTGCCATTCTCATTCTCGAAACTTTTGAAAATCTTCATGATTTCCAAACAGACATCGTTATACCGTGAACTAAAAGCAGGGGTCTTATATAAATATAACTTGTCAATGTAAATTCATCATAACTAGGGAAAGGGAGAAAAAATATTGAGTCCCTAAATTCATCATAGAATTGCCACACAACAGTTGATCATAAAAATTTTCAAATCTAAACCATATACCATATAACAAACTCCTAAGAGTATATTACAGCACAAACAAAGTAAGCACCCATACAGAAAGTAAACATATGTATGCAATTACTAGCAAAAGAGAATGGAGAAAAAAGCTAAGATATCCTCACCTGAGAACAGAGAGAATTGAAGCAACACAAGTTATCCATATAATTCAATCCCACCTCAACTTCTTCCTCTATCACTCAACATCTACCTCTTCTGCAAGACAAAACAAAAAAGAATAAAACAAGGAAAGGGAAAAAAAACTTAATCCTTTTAAAAAAACCCCAGCTAACAAAAACACAATTTTCTTGGAAATTCCATAAACTGAAGGATGAAGATAAGAACTACTGATAATTAAAAACAACAGACCCATCATCAAAAACAGTCACAGAACCCATAACAGTCCAAAAAGCATATAAGTCATACAGAATTACAAAATGAGTACCTCAGAATTTTCCTTACCGATCCACCAATCTCCCAATTTTTTAAGAAAACGAGAGAAAAAGAGCTGCACAAGACTTGAAATTTGGATGATTGACCCCCTCTTAGAGAGAGAAAGAAACCACCACTTAAACACAAAGAATTTAATCTATTATTAAACCAAAATAAAAAAATAAAAAAATTATATAAGGAAGTATAATTAGGGAGGACTATTTGAAGGTGTGTAACCGTTGTAGTTTTCCTGGGGAGTCTTTGAAGGGGCAAATAATGGCTGCCAAAAAGGCAGAGCTTGCCCTTATTGACTTTGCAGTTTCCTCCTATTTTTTTTCAATTATTAATTGTTTGTGTTTGGGTTTTATTACTGACACTGTTTTGTTTGTTTGATTAGTACACAGCTGTTTTTGAGGTTTCATGGATTTGTTGGTTCTTATAATTGCCAATAGGGGTATTGGTTCGGTCGTCATCTCTCTGTCTTTGTGAAGAGTGTGGGGACCTTTCTTCCAAAAGTCAGCCCATTTTTCTATCTTTTTCTACTTGGAACCTCGAATTGTCCGTATCTTTTTCTACGCCCCCCTTAGAATCTCTCCACTTTAAACTCCAGATGTCTTTCAATTCGCATCACCTATTTTCTTTTGGGCTAATTATAATTTATTCCCCAAACTATTGAGATTCGTATTTTGTACCCAAAACTAATTTTTATTTTTTACAAGTACTTTTCCATACTATGTTCCGTCAAACATAGCCCAACCCTGTCAAAATAATTCTTGGTTTATTTTGCACAAGTGACCATTATAGAGAAGGCCACATATGTAAAATTGACCGCTCATTTGACTGTTTTTTTATGGAACAAGGTTATGTGTTTGACGGAACATAACGATCAAATAATCTAATAAATTAGGGTATAGTTATAAAATAAAATTTAAAAAATAAAAAAAGACATCCTATTACCTTAAAACATAAAGAGAGTGGTGAGAAGTTATAAAACAATGAGAACAAAATACAAAAATAAAACACAATAAAAATACCAATTAAAATGCGTGAGCCAAATATGTGCTAAGAGGCTAGTATATATATAAAGTCAAAATTGAGAGTTTGGTTAAACTTTCAATATTCCAAAAATGTCATGTATTTACTAAAATTCAATTCTATTTATAAGGGTTGAAATTGTAAAAAACTAATGTATGAATTAATTAAATTAAAAATAAAATAAGAAAAGGATCTTGCTCAAAAAGATTGTTGATACTTGTATTGACCGAATAGAACTACGCGTCGTAGAAATGGAAACAATAAGACTTAACTGATATTTGAATCGTTGTTTGCCTGAACGTGGACTCAGAAAAAGACCCAAAAAACTAAAAACATTTTCATACGGCCGAAAGGTCTAGTGGATGGGGCAAGACCCAAACACGAACTCGAGAACAAAGGACCAAGACCCAATTGCGAGCTTGGCAACCAATGGACTAAGACTAGAGAGATTGGTGACCGATTTTTTTAAGTCAAGTTCAATTTAATTTATATATTAAGATATCTTAGCAGTTAATTATCTATTTAGTTTTTTTTTAAGGAATTATTAAGTTTTATTAAGAATCAAGATCATTTATAAGATACATAGATTGAACATAATCCATAAACTATGCAAGGTCATCCTCTAACTAAAAGAACATACCATATTCTTTCAACACAAGAAAAACGATCCTAATACGCTATCTCGATTGATAACAAAAACTCGAGAAATTAGTTAAAACCGACAATGATCTGACCTCCTCCGCCGGATGATTTACAATTAAGCACACTTGAAAAAAGTCTGACTCCACGATAATAAGTAAATAATCTACACCTACAATAAGTTGAACTCTCTGTTTGACTACTAACAAATCCAAAATAAGAAACCTCTTAATCTCCAATTGATAACGTAGTATCCTCAAACATCAATCAATCTTGATTCAATAGGAAAAACCTATAACAGGCTTCTTGTCGATCTACTCCATCACAAAACTTTTCTTCCTTCTCGATCATAGCTATGAAATATGGCACTATAGCTGCTACGAGAGCCACGAAGACATACAAATCAAAACAAAACTAGAGTTTATAATGAAAACCTAAACAAACTCTCTCTAAGATCAAGAAATGTCGAACTCTCTCTAAGATCAAGAAAGAGACATACCCTCTCCAAGAATAAAAAATAGAAAAACTCTCTCTAAGATCAAGAAAAAGACAAATCCTCTCTAAAATAAAGAAAGAGACAAACCCTCTTTAAAACAAAGAAAAAGACTCTCCAAACCAAGACGAAGAAATCGTTAGCCTGCGATAGCTCGAGATACTAAGATTGCCTCAAACGAAAATTTGGAGTTTTTTCCTCTCTAAAGTTAATTATCTTATTTTGTTTTTTTTTTTTTCAAAAGTATCCATTTATTAAGATTAAAAATAAAAAGAATTATTCATTTAATTACTTTCGTCAAATTGATTCCCACCGAACTTAACCTAATATCTAAATTGAACAGTGGTATATTCGGCGCTATATCACAATTCAACTCATGAAAAAATAGAAAAAGAAGAGAAAAACATTTGATTAGTCCTTTATAAATTGATATATAACTACGCATAAAAAGAGTCAATTGGCGCCCGTGAGTGAGTGCTAGGGGACTAGTAATTGTTAATTGTATCATGTACTCATTAATTTCTTTATAATTGTACAATCATTGTATAATATAAACATATTTGAAATTTAGGCTTGAAAACAAGCCCAATTAATGATTTTTACTGGCAGTCCGGCCGTGTAGATAGAATAGGGCTTATTGTGGCCTAGAACCCTCGATATTGTCTCTGACTAGGGCGACCCATTGATGACTCTAGCTTAGGGTTGTCCTTTAGTTTGGTTTTTACCGAATCGATTGACTACCGACCAAAATTTTTGGGTTTGGTAAATCGATTTTCACAATTTGAAAAATCGAAAATCTGAAGGAAAAAAAAAAAAAGGTTTGCTTTTGTGTAAAAATAAAAAAAGTTAATAAACCGACTGATTACCAAAAAAAATTGAATCAATTACTACCGAATAAACCGAAAGTAAGTTACATATATGCTTGTATAATACTATTATGTTAGTAACATAAATACTAAACTACTAATATTATAAACTAATGGAATTAATAACAATTTGGTCCCCATATTTCTAATTTAAAAAATTTAATCCCCAAACTTTTTTCAATTTTGTCAATTGAGGTTGTTCAGTCAATTTAGATTGAAATAAAATAAACATGTTTAGGGCTTAAACGTGCGTGAAGTTATGGTATAGTTTAGAATGACCATTCTGCTCTAAAAAATGAGGGCAAATGATTGGCATATGGTTCTATGCAAACAGAGCTTTGGACAAAAAGTGTGTAAATTGATTGAACAATCTCAATTGCTAAAATTGAAAAAGTTTGAGAACTAAATTTTTCAAATTAGAAGTCTATGGACAAAACTGATACAAATATAATAATCTGAGAACCAAATTGACATTAATCCCTAAACTAATTAACTATAAAAAACTATTAATATAAATGTATAATGTATAATATTATCATATTAATATTATTAAAAGTAAGTTAAAATATAGAGTCATTTTCTAATAAAGTACATGTTATCATTTTTAAGAAAATAAAACCTAATTATTAGATAAGTCTTACATATATATATATAGGGATAAATTTTCAAACAAGACACCTACTTTGGGGTCAATCTTAGTTTAGGACACCAGTTTGGGTTTGTCTTAGTGTAGGACACATATTTAAGGTTTATGTTAGTTAGGGACAATCTGTTAACTCCGTTAACTTTTCCGTCCAAAAAGAGATAATTTGATTATTTTATATTTTTAAAACAAATAAAAATTAAAGAAAAAAGAAAAAAAACTAAAAAACAAAGGNGACCACCCCCCTTCACCCCAACGCAGCCTGCCCCGCCCTTTCGCAAGCCCCCCACCCAGCCTCGAGAGAAAGAGAGAGAGAGAGAGAGAGAGTTTAATTCTTTTTTTTTTTTCAATTTTAATCTTTTTAGTTTTTAGTTTTTAGTTTTTTTTTTTTCATTTTTTAGTTTTTTTTTGTTTTTAAAATATAAAATGACCAAATTATCCCTTTTTGGACGGAAAAGTTAACGGAGTTGACGGATTGTCTCAAACTAACACAAATCCTAAATATATGTCTTACATGAAGACAAACCCAAACTGGTGTCATAAACTAAGATTGGCCCCAAAGTAGGTGTAATGTTTGAAAATTTTTCTCATATATATATATCATACATAGCATTCATATTTATCGGTATATATACATACTAAATTAATATGATAGATACTAATATATATTATTAAACTACTTGTACTATAGTACTAGTATATGTTATTTGAAATACTAATATTAATAGTATTTCTATTAATACTAGTATTATACTAAACTACTAATACTACTAGTGCAAATATATCTACCAAACATTATATGTTAGGCATCATATATAATTAAATTGTAATTTATATTGATATATAATTAGTATTATTATTATTATTCAGCCGAAAATGAATTAAAGATGTACTAAAAATAAATCAAAGCTAAATCAAAAGTATTAGATACTAAAATTGCCGAAATCGAAATTTACCCAAAATACCAAAACAAAAAAATATCAAAATTTTTTGTTTTGGTTTTGGTAAGCACCATTACCTAATCGAATCGACCGATGGGCAGGCCTACTCTGGTGACACCAACATTTCTCATGATAGCACCAACAAAAATTAAAGAATGCTGCTATTTACACCTTTTTTTTTTTCCTTTTTGCATACCATTTTTTCACTTTTTGTCATTTCACGCCACCATAGTGCTCCCACAATTGAATTTTCGCATACACACATCCCTTCCAATTACCATAATATCCGTATTTTATAAATTTCATAAAATTTATCATCACAATCGACCCCATCACCCATCAACTTAGACAAAAAAAAAAAAAAACCCACCGTACCACCTCCCTCCCTCCCACACCATCCTCTCTTTCTCTTCTATCGTGAAATTGTTTGGAAGTATAGTGCCAAACAATAGTGAAGCCATTCGTAAGAATAGTGCCGAATAATTGTGAAACTGTTCGGAAGTATAGTGTCGAACTATTATGTCATGTTCGGCAGATGACTACCAAACCAACTACAAATTTTTTTTTAACCTTCTTCTTCTTCTTGTTGGTGTCTTGGACGGGGCTGGGGTGGTCGCTTATCTTGAGAGAGAGAGAGAGAGAGAGGGGTAGTTGTCGGAGTTGGACAGAGACGAAAAGGGAGAGGATAGAGAGAAAGGGAGGGGGTGGTGTTGCACTGGAGGAGAGAGAGAGAGAGAGAGAGAGAGAGAGAGAGAGAGAGAGAGAGAGAGAGAGAGAAAAAAANAAAAAATGCGTGCGGGGAAAGAGGGAAGGAGGAATGTGTGTGTTTTTTTTTTGTATGAGTTGATGAAGTGTGTAAAGGTTGTTCTTTAAGGTCTTTTTCATTTGTGTCAATTAAGTAAATTTACGAATTAAGTTTTGAGATGTGTAAAAAAAAAAAAAAGTGTGCAAATAACAACTTTCAAATTAAATTAATAAAAAAAAAAAAAAAGAACATTTTCGGTGAGAAAGAAAAGTAAAGCATGTCCGTTGCGCAATCAACGAATATGCCACAAGGGTTGATCCACACGTGGCATACACCTCCTACGTGTCTTCTCTCTTCTCTGTCCACGTGTCTCCTCTTGGCTCTGTATTTTGCCGACTCCCTTAGCTTTGCTGTTCTTCCTCCTCCTTGGCTGTGAATGTGTTTGTATTGCAGAGCAGCTATATGAGAATTGAACTCAACTGAACTGAGATGGTGGTTATGACGACCAACTTTGTGTTTAGAGAGGGAACACAACAATATCATCAATACCATCATTGGTGGAGGAATCATGAGATGGTTAACAGTGAATCACAACAACAATGGCAATTTGGAGGCATTTACTATGCTTTGTGTGCCTCTTATGCATTGGTCTCCCTTGTTGCTCTGGTACCTACTCTTCCTCATTTCTATGGATTTTCTTGGTTCAAAATGCATCTTGAATGTATGTAGCTTCTTCCCATTTTTTATTTTTTTCTGTTTTGCTTTCAAATGTAGTCACTATGAAAAAATTAAATATATATATATAAGCTGTACATTAATTAGTTTATAACCTCAACCAGATTCAGACAAGTCTTAGCTTCCCCAAATAATAATATATGTGAAGTTCCAAATAAGTAAAATCAATGGTGACCAGAAAACTAGTGGGATCTCCATATGCCTAGTCTTATTAGTTGGTTGGTACATTGATACATGGAATTTCAAAGCAGTGACATCTTATTCATGTCTTCTTCCCCTTGACAGACGTGAGAGATTCATATTTACTTATTTAGCATGTAGTTGTTAAACCCATGTATACTTTATTCTTGAAAACCGAACCGGCTTGTAAAGAAAGGGTGCCCATGTACTTTATACACTACACATTCTCTGAAGGCGGTGTGGAACTATGCTAACAGTAGTATGGTCTTTAGCTGAGGATTGAATAGGGAAAGCCAAGATACTACACATTCCAAATGTGACAAATGCATTGGTAGTAAATATTCTGCTTAACTATGTAGCTCTTGCTTCTTTCACTTGTAGATTTTGGTGATGAAATAAAAGCATGTCCTGCATATCTTGCTGTGAGGACCTGCTAATGAGGTTTCTTTTCAGGTACAACTCGTGCGCATTCAATTAAGGGTACCAGAATATGGATGGACAATACAAAAGGTTTTCCATATGATGAACTTTCTAGTGAATGGATGTAAGGGTTTTGTATCACTTTTTCATACTTGTGCAAGCATTTATTGTATATGCTTTTTCTGAAAACCAAAATGCATTTTGACAGTGAGGGCGGTCCTATTTGGTCTCTACAAGAGTGTGTTCCTTATTAAACCTCAGGTATGATATGCAGCTCAATTATTCTGTCCTGTTCTAGAATTTAATGTATTGGTTCTGGCAGAAGAGTGTTTAATGTACAAATGTGTAATATGAAAATTAGACTTTTAAATACAGGACCATAGAGTATATTTTCAAGGCTGTAATAAAAAGATACAAGAATGACTGGGTACGAAAATGATTTTTGTGAATAGCATTTCCTGTTCATATAATTCTGAAAAAGAAAGCTATTTTTCTCCTATTACCTTGAGTAAGTGAAACTGAAGAGAAATAATTGAAATAAGTTTTGTTTGATGTTGTATAATTAGGAATTAAAGTAGCTTCTAATTCAATGGACCAAAATAATGAACATGATTGTAGCTCCGGTTTGAGATATAATCTATCTTCTGTATAGTTTCAGTTTCATAGTTGTGTTTAGATTATTCAACAGAAATTCAGAGCACTGGGTGAAACATGGAATTCAGAAATTCAGAGCACTGTGTTTAGCATATTCAACAGAAATTCAGTTTCATAGTTGTGTTTAAATTTTACATCTGGGTGAAACATGGAAGCAATGGAAATTTGCCACAAACATGAGTCTTGCAGTAGCCATTCATCCTGATGAAATTACTACAAAGAGCACTGATTGACTGCTCTATGCTTCTTGATTCTGTCACAGATTGGCATTTCCAAAATTCAGTTTCATTAACTATAAAATCATTGAAGTATTGAAGAGTTAACTGTAGAATAGGTAAATGAGATAAACAGTGGTTTACCTAGTCACGATAGAAATATTAAAGAGTTATAGGATAGCAATAAAACAACACATAAAATGTGAAAGAAAATCCCAATTATTACATAGGTCAACTGGTCAAGGAAGTTTTACTCTCTGTAATAATTATTGAGATAATGACCTGCTTCCATTTAAGTACAACATTTTGGAATTTTTCTCTTTTGTCTTTCATGTGTAAAATATTTTTTTTCTTCCTGCACTGTGAAAGTAGGCTTCCCTAACATTTGCTCTGATGTTTTGTGTCGTCTTGTCATAGAATCTTTTCTGATTGCACGGCCTAAATATATTACAGGCTCTTGAAATGCTGCTTATGGATCTTCCTGGTCTTTTATTTTTTTCGACATATACATTACTTGTCTTATTTTGGGCTGAGATCTATCACCAGGTACATCTACTTTTCTTTTGCCCTGAATCTTAGTATGAGTAATGACTAATTACTGTGCTTTGATTAACACTATCTGATTCACTTTATGATTATTGTAGGCAAGAAGCCTTCCGACTGATAAACTTAGACCTGCTTATTATATTATAAATGGATGTATATACTTCATACAGGTAAGGAAAAATTATTTATTTTCTTGTTGAACATGGTTAGGCACTTACAAGAATGGCTGAATTTTATTATGCTACTACACTAGGGGCATCACTCTTGCCTGGTCATTGTGTTATGATGATAGGTGTGCATCTGGATTTTCATAAGATTAAGCCGAAGTCGTGCTGCGGTAGAAGCTGCTAGTCTCTTCTTTTCAGGTTAAAAGTTAATATTATATTCATTGCTGATAGCGACATTAGTTGCTTGGAAAACTACTATGGTGGGAGGTAACTATTGTGTAGGTTAAAAGATAAATTTAGATATTTGCTTTCGACATTTGTTTGCAGTTACTTCATTCTGTACTGCTCTGGGATTCTTGACATATGGAGGGAGGTAACAACTTATGTCAACCCAGTGAAAGTGCCCAAGTGTTTAGTGACTTAAGTCATAAAACAAGTTTTTACCTTTGAATTATTTTGACTTCAGGTTGTTTATCATGCTGAGGCACTTCCCTATTGAATCAAGAGGCCGTCAAAAAAAGTTAGAGGAGGTTTGTGCTTATATTTTAGTCATATTATAGCTTGAAATCATTGGAAGATATTAGATGTTGCTATAGGCATATTGAACTCAAAGCACATTCCTTTAGGGATATTCTAATTTGAAGTTTCAAAACAATATCTTTGTCATCTTGGCTCCTTCTAAGCATAAAAGATAAATGGTTTTTGATAAATTCCCCAGAACTTGTAATGAAACAAATTTTCTCTTTAACTTGATTGATCATTTAAATGAAATTTGATTATGTGTTTATGTACCTTTTAATGGTAGGTTTACATGATATGCTTGAGGAGCATAACCATGATAGTACAATTCTGAAAGTAAATAAGTATTGCAATTTATGCAAGGAATCACAGTGCCTAACTTATTACATGGCAGGTTGGATGGGTCACCGGCATTTGCTGCACTTGTTTCTTGATAAGATGCATTGTGGTCAGTTCCTTTCAATTGTGAAGCACATACAACCGAAAATTCTTGATTTTCTGAATACTTGTTTCTTGATTTGTATTACAGCTAGCGGTCTCAGCATTTGACAAAGATGCAAATGTCGATGTCTTCGATCATCCCATCCTAAACCTTATTTATTACATGGCAAGTTTTGGACCCTTAACTTTCATGTTTTTAACCTAAATCTCTCTGACATTTGAAACCCTCTCCCCCAACCCTTTCCTTGAGAAGATATTAGCAAATTTTTGCTCCAAGGAAAAGATGATTGAAAGCAAAACTAACCGGAGTATCAGTGTGTTGGGCAGCTTATTATAGAATTATTATCTTATACTGTATATGGTTTTCATTTCTTTTGGCGCAGTTGGCAGAGGTTGTTCCATCTGCTTTGGTGCTCTTCATCCTGCGAAAGCTGCCCCCAAGGCGTGTTTCTGATCAATATCAACCCATAAAATGAAATCTCCATTCATCTTTGGAGCCAATATTGAAATTAAATCATTGTAGGATTCTGTGGTCGTCTACTTGAGTTCCATTTTATGTATATTCTTTGTTTAGTATTCTTTCAATGTCTAATTTTTTGACAGTGGGACAACATTTATGGATGTCTTTGCTAGAATAACAGTTACTAGTTAACGAACAACACTCTCTTAATTTTAGCTTTTTACTAGATACGAAATGAAAGGTTTCTAAGAATGTTGTTAATGTATTCGTTAGTTCCTGGTGGATGAACTCGAGTAAAGGAGAAGAAATCACATTAAGTATCAATGCTTTGCAAGAAATGCAAAAGAGATATTGTACACATAGAACACACCGGCCTCAAGGCAGTTTTTTATTTTTATGCATTCAGAAGCTAGAGTTTTAGTATGCATAGAGCCTAGAGCTGGTTACTGCAGCAGTTTTTAGAACTTTTAGAATCAAGTTTCCTTTATAAGATAATGAAGAGGTGTACTTCGACAATGGCTTACAGATTTTGTTGTCTAAGGAGCAAATCATTATTAGCACATTCAGCTACAAGTGAATTGGTAATTACAATGTTTTTCACGATATAGAACAAGAATCAAAATACTCTACTTTCTAAACAAACTGAACCAGTATATACTCTTAAGACTACCCCAAGTCTCTGTAAAAGGGGAAAAATATATATAAATAAAATTACCATCACATTAAAACTATGCCCCAAGCTATGCTTCTGCAAACCAGCTTGGAATATATCATACATAACTCTCTAAATTGCTCAGACATATATACAGACAAGTCAGACCCTCCAAATCACCATAAGCCACTCACCAGAAGCCAGCCATGCATAATGTACAGGTAGGGAAAATCAGAGCAAACTCAATCAAATGCAATAGACATGAAAGTGTCATCATCCAACAATTTGTCAATATCAATTAGATCCTCACCACCTTCGGCCTTGTATTCTGAACCATCCATAGTGCTATCACTTGCCTGCTAAAAGATCATAACAAACATGCAAAGTAAGTCCCAACTGCAGGTAACAGATATTGTATTTAGTACTACTTAACAGTACCTACAATAATTCACTGAAATGGAAAGGTAGAAAAAAGGTCTGCAACACTATTTTAGTCTTAGAACTAATCCCTCCACTATTAACAGAATTCATAAAATGCTCCACATTGCATACCACAACTGAAAAACATTCAATTTCCATTCCAAATTACACCACAGGGTCCCAAGGCTTATTAGTAAAAGCCCCTCACAAATGCTTTGTTGCAAAGATGGCCTAAAAATTATGGCCTTCGTATGGTTATTTCCTAATAATCAAATAACATGCAATAAATATGAACATACAATTACAAGCTCAGTATCAGTAAATACCAAAAGAAGATAAAATCTTAACAAAAACACAATATTCATGCTTTACAAACTGTAATTAAGATAATATGACTTTGAAAACAAAAGGCAACAATTTTAGATAAATAAATACCTTGGTTTCACGGAACCCTTCCACAACATTTAGCAATCTACGATATTGAGCTCGTCCCTCTGGATATTGAACCATAGACTTCACCCTAGTAAGAGCTTTCTGTAACCTTTCCTCAGTTTGTTTCCTCCCTTTCTTAAGAAAATCATAATCGTCCTCTTTGGAAGGCACAACATGTAAGTTCGGATCCTTGGCAACTGCATCCGGTCGGAATCCTCGCAAACCAGTCCCCTTACGTCTCCAACGCAATATCACTTTCTCCAGAATTCCTACTGACCAGGTGATTGCTTTATATTGTTTTCTCACCTGGTGTCCCCTTACATGGGCCTTTATAAAATGAAAACGAGAAGTTAGCATTCATGGTTGTAGGTATATCTTCCAGAGAAGCAAATACCCAGAAAGTTAAAGACAATTCTGAAAAACTCTTCTCAAAGGATGTCATAACTTCAAAAGGTATAGAAGATGGAGGAAAATAAGTAATTAGGAAGCCCCAAACCAAATAGCCAATAAAGCAATGATTCAGATGACCCAAATCCAAAATCAAATTCTAAACTCTAGAAAGTGGTTTTAAAATTCTCAGTACTCAACAACCCTTTCCATCATTTCTCCAACTTAACTGGCAGTCCCAAGTCTATAAGTATATCTTTGATATACAAAACAACCCATGGTCAAAATACTTGCATAAAGAACTTATATGGATCAATGGGACGCAAAATTAGAGGGACCATCAGTAGCTATCCAGGATAAGATAGTTTATTATTATTTTTTTTTTTTTTTGGAAGCCTAAAACAGCAATAATAAGCAATCAAGAAGCAAAAGGTTGACCTGGATTTTAACAATTCTTCGACGAATTAGCAAGAATTCTTTTCTCTTCTTCCAACCACGAAACTTCTTTTGTATCTGAATTGCAGCAGTATGGGCTAATCCATTGACTGGTCCCGCCTTGTGTGATTTGGCAGCTATGAGTGAAATTGCTTGCTCATCCAACATTCCAAACTCATCATTATCATACTCAGTTAACTTTCTCCTCTCAAATGACTGCATCCTGAACACTTGTTGGATACGAACAGCAGCTTGTGTGGCATTAGTTACAGCAGTAAGTGAATCCTTCAGTGACAGTGCATCTGGCATATCACCGTAATTCACGGGTGTAGCTGTCCGTTCTGAAAAAGTTTTAACAGCTTTTGTTCCAGATATTTCTACAGCACCATCTTCCTTTGCATCATTCATTGTAAGGGAGTAAAGGTAATTGGTCAGCGAAGCCTCTGCGAGGAAGCCTGAGATTCCTTTGTGTCTGTTAACAGATGCCAGGTCTGCGGGTGTTCTACCCAAAGGAAATTCTGGGGATGGATCAGTCAGTGCTCCAGGAGCTGCGCCAAGGGAGAGAAGGACTGCAATCGTCTGCTCTCTGAATTTAATATAGGTTCAAGGCAAGAAAACACCACACAACAATAAAATATGAGCAGTGTTGGAACAGAATGCAGATAGTAGTAGATAGTAATTAAAAAACAACACAAGCCCAGGTGAGCAATGGATTTATTCAGTTTGCTTTTGAGCTAGCCTATAATAATTTGCAAGCAATTTATCAGGATGAAGAGAGAAAGGAAATACCCAGCTTAAAGCTTAAAGAGTTCAGATTAAAATCAAATTTAAGGCCTTTTGTCACTATAATATTGTGTAAAAAGCACTAGTGTATCTGTGTATGTGAATATTGAGTGTGTGTGTGTGTGTGACAGAGACAGAGAGCGGGCAAGAGAGAGAGAGAGAAAGAGTACTGCTCAATGTCTTACAAGTCAAATGGCTTCTGGGCTTTGCAAAGTTGTGGTAACAAAGTTTAGATGCTTAATATTTAGGAATATATTTAATTTTATGCCAGAGTCCCTGAGTTGTTTTGCATATGCAACAAAGAGTAAGAGAAAATTCAACAGAAGCTAGACTAAAGAAAAAAGCAAAAAAAAAAAAAAAAAGGTACTGATGTCCTTGCCTGCCATAGAATGCTGCCCAATGAAGGGCAGTCCACCCATTAACGTCACGGAAATTGATACTGACTCCTTCAGTTACAATAGGTTTTATGGCCCAATCATAACCAAGAGCAGCTGCTAAATGTAGCACGCCTTGACCCTCATCATCTAATACACTAGGTCCTTTACCATCTTCTATTGCTTTATGAAGAAGCCAAGTGTACAACTTCTCTTTCATCAGCTTTATAAGATGTTCCGTCCCTTCATGTTGGAGCAAATCATTGACTGGCGTTGGCGCACATGAATATTCCTCGTCCTCCTTCAGTGATATGATTTTATGAATTAAGTTTTGTTTCTCCTTAACACCTTCAAATAGTTGACCTGGAGGGCTAACAGATCCAAGAGACAGTAACCTCTCAAGACGCAAATGAAGATGCATCTCATTGGTAGCACTATTACAGTTATTTGTCATATCTGAACCTTTAGTGGAGCTCATTTGATAAACTTGATAATCAAACTCCCTTACTTCACTACAAGCTAACCTGTTGGAACAGGTTACATAGAAAGGGACTTGCCCAGCCCTGTGAGGCGGAGCACAACAAGAAAGAACCCCATTGGCTATAACCTCTGCAGGAACCTCCACTTCCCCAAACATACAAGACCAGTTATATTTTACTACATCTTGTTGACTTATCAAGAATGCTCCAATAACCCGAACCTGTTTTACATCAGCAAATGAAATGAAAAATAAGAAATTGAGCACATGTACATATAAAATGACAACCATCAGATCTACAATAGGCATGCTACATATTCAAAATAACATGAAACCAGTGATCACAATAGAAATGGAGATAATATAGCATTTGGTAGTTGAATGGAAAATATCTTTTTAAGTCAGAAAGCAAATTATTGTAATTGGGTTAGAAGAAAAATATTAACATGCCAAAGGAATAATATAATAGTAAATTTTTTAACCAACGTGCATAGTGGGAAGGGAGGAGAAGTAAAAACAAAATATCTCAAAAACTCTCAAAGATGATACAATTTTCAACAACAAAGCTATTTCGAAGGAAAAAGGATTTCTAATGACAAATTTGGTAAGCATTATATTTACTTGCCGTAAGCAGATATATTCCAAAATTCAGTACTGCAACTATGCTGAAAAGAAAAAATAGTGATTGAATAACTCAAAAAAAAAAAAACTCAGTACCTCAATTTCGGACTCTGTGTAAGCCCACTTTGGTGAAAAATCAACTATGCTGAAAAGCTGGTCCCGGGAGATAGAGGGGCTCAATGAGGAATCATCAACTACATTTCCACATTCAACCGTGCTCCATGAAATACCAGATGAGGATTGCATCTGCAAATCATCTACCTCTCCGAGTTCCTTAGAAACCCACCTAGAAAAGCTGTCAACTTTCTTCAAACCCTCTTCTCTATCTAATAATTGCTGTCTCAAAGTGAAAGCATAGTTGATATTCCCATCTTTAGGAATGTCATGCCCGGAATTTGAAATGATTGAACATTGAGATTCTGCATTTGTAAGCTGTGTTTGAAAGTTGTTCTGTACAAGCTGCTCATTCCGCTGATTAGGATTAGTAACGAGCTCAGGAGCATTTCTCAGAATTGCATCATTAGTTCTTTGCTCAAATAACTTAGTATCAAGATTTTGCAAATTCATTGACTTGTGCGGGGACCATTTGGGCAACTGCGAATTGTCTCCCAAAGGAAGCTGGATAAACAATCTAAGAATTAGTATATTCACATAATTTTTAATTTAAGACAACTTTATTATTAATTAAAGATGCAAACAGTTCCATAAAGAAAGTAAACAGAATCCATGGATGAAATCATGCAAGCAGAAAATTAAATTAAAACAGTGAGGTAGTCAGTTACCAAGCTAAGATGCTCCTCATTAATACACCAGGGTTATTATATTGTACTATATTATAGTTGGATGTCTATATAAATTAACTAGTGGGACACTATGAGAACAGCACCCAACATGCACACACAATGAAATAAATCCTCAAGTATCTGCAGTTCAACAAAACCAGGACAAACAAATGGAAGCCATTGACCTCGTCTCAAAAATTATCTGTGTCAATAAGATAACATATAAACAGATAAGGAACATGCCACAAAGTATATAAAGAACCACTGAAACAGTTAAATACCTGCCAATTTTCTTGGATTGGCAGAGAACTCCCAAACTCCTCCTTTAATGTTCTATCCCCTGCTAAATGCTCAGCTGGACTTATATTTTGTTGCTCAAGGGGAAATCCAGTAGAAGTAGTTTGGATGGAAGACATTGATGCATGAGAAGTTACAGTATGAAATCCCGTTGTACATTGTTCCAAAATTTCTTCCCAGGATCCCACACCAAGTGTTTTTTGGGAATCAATCACACAAGTAGAGTCATCACTATAATGAGGTTGATCTTTCTCAAAATGTGGCCTGTAATATGTTCCATGAATTGATGACTGGCCATCCTGATTGTCTGATAGGGTTATAATAATCAAATTAAAATGTTGCACTGTAAGAGGCATTAGATAAAGCCATCCATGAATGAAATCTAAATTAACAACACCCCCTCCCTGGGGCAAAAAAATAAAAAACATTACTTGAATACGGATGCAGTGAGAGATCTACATCTTTTTTGTCCATCAGAGGACCATTCCCCATTTGTGGTGACTCAAAAACTGAGTGAAATAAGGAACTTGCTTGGTGACTATCCCCTGCATCAATTCACATATGTTAATGGAAATTCTCAAGCATCTTTAAGAAGTGTGCCCGTTGCACAGTCATTTTGGCATTCATTATCTAAATCAAACTGAAGTTTCTCAAATCCAGAGGGTAAGTTCATGTGTTAACTCAAGATAAGACCAAAATGGCATGTAAAGATGTCCACTTTTAACAAAGTCAGAGACAGAAGATACCAGAATCAGCATCTTCGCATAATGAGGCATGGGTGCTGCTCGGGCTTGTATAGTCTGTATATCCTGAAGGTGTTCTGCAATTACTGCTAGAAGAGCTAGAATTCCAGTGGCTGCCCTTTTGGAGATTCGTCGTAACCTCATCAATCTCTCTTCCAACATTTGCCCTATTGCCCTAACAAGAAAATAACCAAAAGGCAATCCATAAGTTAATAGATTTTATGCTATAAAAACAAAAGGTTTTTAAAAATAAAAGAACTAACAACCAAAGAAATATACAAAGGACACATAATCCTGGTTTAAGAAACTGAGACATACCATAAACAATTTGAATCTGGGAAACGAAATTTAAATTTAATTTCACAAGTCAGAAATTGTATTTTTTGAGAGTACATGGCCAAGCTCAAATATCTTCTTCAAAACTGTGGAAAGGCACTTCTAGAAATCTAAAGGTGTGATGCTGGTAGGTAAATCTTCCTCGTCCTTGTAATTGGGAATTTGCGACTTCCCTCATCTTTCTAATTTTTGTGATCTCCACCAAAAGCTTTTTGCACCAAAATTAATTTCCTAATTCTATAGAACCCAAACTTGACAAATTACCATTATCAGTATAAGAACTTTCATTGGTGTTCTGCATCAGATGATCTATGACCTTAAGCAAAATCCATTATCAGAGAACTTCAAGATGAGCAGTCCAATAGTGGATGGAATATTTGAAAACCAACCACAGTCCACAGTATAATTTCTTAAACGAAGAAAAGAAACTGAAATTAAGTTGCAGCCCTACTTATTAATTCCTAAGAACAACTGATAGGTGATTTCAATAGAAAGACTAACGACACCAGCAGGAGCAAGTGTTTTAACTAAATGAAAGATGGCCTACATGAAAGAAGTTATCAAGCCCACCAAAAACTGGATATGAGAAGAAACTAAAATAAGAATTGGATTTTAAAAATGGTAACTATAACAAAAATGAAATTAAGGAGAAGAACAAGAAGGAGGAAACGAATACCTTTACTTCCAAGTAATGGACAAAAACTATGTGCATCAAATCCCTGCACAATCAACAACATAAAAATTGAAAACATAAACCTTGGAGAAAAAGCTTTTAGAAAACTGAAACCTTTAGAAACTTAACTGCATTAGGGCATTCCAAAAAGAAATGTAACCATAAAATTATAGGATCTTTTGGGGGTAAAACTATTTAGGGAGGCGAATTTGAGTTGGGTAATTCCATAGGGATGTTTTTCTTTGTTAAGTTAAAGATTTTAAGGGCTTTATGGGAAGGCAGAGCGTTGCTGATAATTTGACTTATTTCGAGGAAAAGTCACAAAAGAATTTTGAAGAATATAGAGGGGCTGAGGTGGAAGAGCTGTGGGACAAAGTGAGGTTCTGGTCATCACTTTGGGCATCGGTTTCATTTGTTTTAGATGGGAAGGCTGCTGTTAGGATTCTATTTTAATTAGTAGAATCTTGATGTTTTGTTCATATTAATGGTTTGTACTTTCTGGGGTCCTCATTTTGTACTCTTTGATGTTTATTAATAAATTATCTTTCTCTTCAAAAAAAAAAAAAAGTATGAACTTTTAAATACCAAAATTAGTGCATATATTATATATAAATAAGAATATATAACTCAAACTTACTCTTCAAGCATCCAGTAGCTTCGCCTTTGAAAATTTTCATTCTCCTCTCCATGGGCATAGTAGCAGTGTAGAACATCAACACTACCAACCTAAAATAACTTGAAGAATGTTACCTCTCAGACTCCAGTAAATGTTTTTTGACTTCAATGAAGACTATTTTCATTTTTCTCTTTCGAATATATCCAAATAAGAAATGCATGAGTCCAATAACCTACATGAGCATCCTTTGGGTGCGTAGTGAAATAAGTGTTGACTTTAACAAGGCATTTATTACGAACACACGCACTCCAGATACAAGTAAATACTTATTTTGCAAGCTTACCTTTAGCTTCTCATGGGCCTCCTTCACAGTCTTCCCATCTTTTTTCTTCCTCCAATTATGTCCATCCTTTCTGAAGTATCTCAAAACCTTCCGATCAAAAAGAAAAAGCGAACCACCTAGCATGGTGGAAGAAGTTTCACACTATAATGTTCTGTGTAAATACTACAACTGAAATGACGAGTAATTACATTGTATATACAGAAGAGCTAGTGACTCTGCCTAACAAAATCAAAAGGTTGAATAAAAGCATCTCAAATGATATTCAGAGACTTTTGGGCCCATATTAATTATTATGTTTCCACAATGAAACATTACTTCACAACAACAACAACAACGATAGGTAAATGGTAAAGTCAAGGCATACAGATCCCAGAAATAAATATTTAAAATTAACCTTTTGACAACACCAAAAGAGCTGACCTTTTAAATACCCAAACATACAATCAATACAATTTTAGGAACTTTAGGCACCAAATTTCTACCCAAAATCGCAAACCCTTGACTTCAAGAAAGATTATAAGAGAGAAGAAATCAAGCAGCAAGAAAAACCACAAGAACGCAATAATTTACGTGGTTCCCAATTTGGGCTATGCCCACATGCAATGAATATGACCCACCAAAAGGAGACAAAGAAAATTACAATCGAAGTGCAAATATATTCTTCCCTCACACTAAATAATCTCTCTTCTCTCAACCCAACTCTCAATAGAGAATCTAACATACACCCAAACTCACAGGCTCACAAAATGCTAAACTCTAAACTCTCAATAGAGGTTCACTATATTCTCTCTAAATTGGAGTTGTTACTCACCATATGGAGGCTAAGCACTAAAGGCCTAACTATAGGCTGCCCAAGACTCTACGTTACAATAGAAAGTGCAGACTTTGCTGACACCACTCGAGCAGGTGGCCATTTCGCTCGAGTGCTTCACAAACACTGAAAGTCATCTTCTCTGGCTACACCCTAAAATTCGCTCAAGCGGCTTTCTTATTGTTTCACCTTCTTCTTCAACTTTGATCCAAAAATTCCATACTATTCCTCCAAGGAACAACAATATAGCAAAAGACAATAAAAGAAAGAGACAAAAGGGTCGAACCTAATAAACCCAAGAATATAAAATAGAGAAAAATGGATCTGATCTTTTCCACAAGAGAAATAAGAATTTATAGCACTCAGCAGAAGCAAACATGAGAGGAAAAAAAAAAAAAAAAGCAATATATGTTAATATTGGCAATAAGTCAATAACCATACTTGGTGGTCTGTTTGGAGGCTCTGAAAATATATGGAACTTGTGATAGTTACTAAGAATTTCACAAATTTCAGCTGGCCGCAACCACCGGTGTTGAGCCTCTACTAGCAATTGTTGAATGTCTGCATACACAAAATCACACTATCAGAAACTGATCGAGTTAAAAGTTTTTTATAGTTGAATTCTATATGATAATGAGGAAAAGAGAGCTTGAAATCTGACCTAATCGAGGGCCCTGAGCGTACGATCCGCGCTCAGCCATGGGAAGACTGGTTGAAGCAAAGAGGAAGAAGCTGAGCACAAGTTTATGAAATGGACAAGGAAAGCTTTTAGACTTGGTTTTGAGGAGTCAACCAACCATTTTAGTTGTTGTCATAAGAACAAAGACTCCATTGGTCAAAAAAAAAAAAGAAGAAAGACTCCAATTTCAAATAAAAAAGTAAATAGTTGATCCACTTTTAAGCGTGTCATATTCAATCAACACTATATTGGACAAAAAAAAAGGGTACCGGGATATTTGCACACCTCATTTTTTCTATTTGCATATTATCCTCACTTAATTAGTCAATTTATAAAATTATCTTAATGTGAAAAGACCTAAAGGACAATTCACACACCTCATCCCTCTATCTTTCCCTCTCTCCTATCTCTTTTTTTTTTTTTTTCAATTTCAAACTTCTCTCTCTCCTCACTCTATCTCGTGACTCCACCATTTCGCAGTCAGCCTTAGCTAAGCCAGCCATCGTCGGCCACCTCCCGACGAGTAGCCATTTCTCTCTCTCTCTCTCTCTCTCTCTCTCTCTCTCTCTCTCTCTCTCTCTCTGCATGGTCACCCCTACTCCGCCCTACCGAGATCGGCAACCACCCTGGCTCCCCTATCTCTTTCCCTCTCTCCTTTCTCCTCTCTCCATCCTTCTTCACTCTCTCTCTTTCCCTTTCTTTGTCTCTGTTCGAGGAAGTCGGCTCCCCTCTCTCCTTCCGTCCCTTTCTTTTTCCCTTTCATCTTCCCTTTCTCTATCTCTGTTCAAACATCCACCTTAAAAAAAATTGCAGCGGGTTCGACAGACAGCCATCGAACATCCAGGAAACGTTCGGCAAGCACCTACCGAACAATCCTATTCTATTCAGCGGATGACTGTCGAACGACCTACTCGGATCGTCGTCCTTAGTCCCTGCTTGAGTCGTCGCCAATCCGTAATTTTCGGTCCTTAAGCCTCCTCTGATGAAGAGGGAAAACTAAGAAAAGAAGAAAAAATGAAGGGAAAAAAATCTAAGAAAAAGGGAGGATCTCGGGTGATGGGGTGTGTTTGCTGGTTGTGGTTGGAGGTGGGGGGTGTGGTGTGTATTTTGGATGTGTTGGTGGGGTGTGTAGTGTTTGGGTTGGGTGGGTGTGTAGGGAGAAATTTGGTGAGATTAATGGGGTTGGGATATTTTAGTATAGTAAAACCCCTATAAATTAATACTATGGGGACTAAGAAAAATCATTATTTTAGAGGGGTTATTTATATATCAATAAATAAATAATTTATTAATTTATTGATAAATGAATATTTATTAATTTAAAAAGAGTTTTATGTTTTTTTTTGTTCATGTATTATTTTTTTTTTTACAAAGATACATGTATCTTATAAAAACAAAGATACATGTATGACTTCAAACTTTTAAATGGACATTAAGAACTAGAAAATCAAGTGATTTCAAGATAAATGCATACATACATAAATTACGAACTAGAAGATAGGGTATTCAAGATAAGTACATATACATACATTTTCGAGATATGTTAAGAACTAAAGTATCAAGTGTTTTCAAAATGAAAAAAATATACCAAATGTGGTGTATGCATTGCAAAAAATTAAGGATGAGGTTCAATTCGGTTTAAATACAAAGAAAACGCAAATGATTTTATAAGCATATTTTGAGAAATAACTGAATTGAGAAAATAGAAGTTGTTAAGTAAAAAGTTCTTTAATATGTATTATGAATTTTTATGTGCTATTTCTTTTATGCATTTCATCCAGTATTAATTATACATTCGCTAAGCCCAAAAAAAAATTTAAGAAAAATTATTATCATATGCATTTAGCGAGGTTATTATTTTAATACACTAGCCCAAGTTGGGACCATAAGATTTTATTATTTAACCGAAATTATTAATTTATCGAACATTCATTCATATGGGTTTTATTATAATTGAGAAGGATGTGTGTATGAGAAAATTAAAATACAAGAGGAGTGTGGGGGGGTGTAGTGAGAAAATGTGTGCAAAGAAAGAAAATGAGGTGTGCAAATAGCAGCACAAAAAAAAAGTCTCACTTGATTCTTAATCCAAAATTTCACTAAAATTAATAATGGACAGTACTTGGGTCAGCCCACCTCTCAAAATCGCAATTTCGGTAATGTCGGCACATGATCAGAATCATTCATTTTTTAGATAACCTATTAAAGATCATCTCTGTAAAAAATTAAATCAATCATAAATCGTTTGGTCATATAATTGTTGTTAATTAAGTAGAAAAAATTGATGATTTCCAATTAAAGAGTTATTTTTTTATCAAACCGTTGATTTTTTATATTTAATCGACAACAGTTATATAACTAAACGATTTCCGATTGAGTTGATTTTTTTTTTCCAGAGGTTATATATAATAGGTGATCAAAAAAATGAACGGTTTCGATTATGCGCCAGCATTACCAAAATTGCGATTTTGGAGAGTAGGTGACCTTGGGGTACCCCTCAGGGGGTGATCGAAGTATTGTTCATTAATTTTTATAATGTTTGAGTCATCAGTTTTTTTTTTTTGTCAAAAGTCATCAATTTAATTTGGGCTTTTCATGGTCCTATAGACTTATTCCTCTCTTGGATGGTGATGTCACTGTTTTGACTTGTCCAGGGCTGTGACTGTAGTTTTTTCTTTGTGAGATTAGGTAATTGGGGAATGTTATCCACTTTTTTCAATCAACTTTCTCCATCGACCTTTTTCCTTTATTCTTCTCATTCTAAAGTGTATTTTAATAATCTGAACCGTTCATTTTTTGGATAATTATTTGAAAATAATCTTTGCAAAAAATCAACTAAATTATAAATCGTTTGGTCATGTAATTTTTATCAAATAAACAAACGATTAATCAAATTATTATCAAAACCGTCTGATTATTTGATCACAATTACCTAATCAAACGATTTCTGATTTAATTGATTTTTTGTAGAGATGATCTTTATAATTAAATTTAAAAAATTAATGATTATGATCACGAATTTTCATTACGGAATGCGAATAATAAAGAATTGTGTTGTAGATCAGTTCCAAATTTCCAATCTTCATAATTATTCTCATTCTGATTAGTTAGTTTTTTTTTTTAAAAAAAACTTTTATTTAGATCCTTTAATTTAACAATTTACAGAATAAAACGTTATGACTTTTAAAATTCTAACTAAAGTCCAATAATATTGTAACAATTTCATATTACATAATATTGGTCCATTAGTTTCAATTTTTTCACACATACCAGGTGCGAAGTCCTTGTTGGTCATTTTCGAGTGTTCGGCATTACATTTTTACTTTTTCTCAAGTTTCGGTTTGTCGGCTTTATATTAGGTTTTAACTTTGAGATTTTGGGTTTTGTCCAAAATTTCAGAATTAAAACCTAACATGTAGCCTCCACAAACCTCATTTTATACCCTAAGAATGTATGAGGTGAACATGTACCGTATACCCTCAAAAATAAAAAAATAATAACATATTTCTTTGACAAGGCAATGATCAAAGGGCTTTATTTAGAAAAAATTAGGACTTTATTTGAGGAAAAAAAAATCATAAGGTTTATTTCTAAATAAAAAAATATTATAAGGACTGAACTCTAATTTTTTTTTTTTTTTAAGATTGGAACCATTCATTAGTTGTTTTCCACTTTATTCCTTAGTTCATTTTTGTGCTAAATTGTCCTATCAAATTCAAATTCATATGTAAAAGGTTAATTAGATTTTTTGTCAAAAATAAATAACTACATTTTCACAGGTATAATTGTCATTTTGACACCATAAATATTAAAATAAAAAATTAGAAAAATAAAGTCTCTGTCTCCTCTTCTTCATCTTCATCTCATTTCTTTTCTCTCTTCTCTTAGCTTTGATCTTAAAAACCATAGTGGTTGTTCCCCCATGAAAAAAATTCACATATATGTAAATGTCATTCAAAACAAAATGGTGGCCATGGTTGAGTCCAAGCAAGTTTGTAATATTTCTTCAGAAAGTTTTGAAGACAAAATTAAATCCATGGTTTTTGTTCCCTAAAGGCCCAAAATCATGTCTATAAATTTCCTTTTAATTTTTATGCAATAAATCAAAGAACCTCTAATTCTTAAGCATGAACCCTAAAAATATTTGAAGTATGATTACTCCATCATGTGATTATAAAAATAGGGAAAATTCAAGCAAAAGAACCTAACATTTACACCATTTTGCAGTTGAGGATGTCATTTTCAATTTGTTCCAATTAAGGACTCCACTTTATTTTAAAGTGCAATTAAGGATTTTCCGTTACTTCCATCAGTTAAATGTGTCACGTGACTTGCACATGCTTGATTTTGAAGGGCATTTTTGACTTTTCCTCTGCCACATGGACTAATTAATAATAAAAAATAAAAAAATCTTTTAAAAATAAAAATGAAATAGAAATAAATTATAAAAAATAAAAAACAAAGAAAAACAAAAAACAAAAAATGAACCCAAAAACAAAAACAACCCCTCCCTTTCCCTTTTTTTTTTTTTTTTTTTTTTTTTTTTTTTTTTTCTTCCCCACCAACCCCT
>QANW01003389.1:1049536-1107408 GCA_003254865.1 Dryas drummondii
CTTCTTCTTCTCTTCTTCCCCACCAACCCCTTCTGCACATCACCCCCTCTTTCTCCTCCTTATCCTCCTCCTCCTTCTTCTAAAATAAAAAACAAAAAAATAATAAAGAAACTCATAATTAAATTAAAAAAAAAAAACAAAAGAACAAAGAAAAACATCATCATCATCTTCTTCACTCACCCCCAAAGAACACTAGGAACACCAAAAACACTAAAATAAAATCCATTGGCCTAAACAATAATCACAAAATTGTTTTTCATTTTCTATTAATTCCAGGATGCAAAGGACATTCACATTTTTTTCTTTCCAAAAAAAAATTGTAAACACATTCATTTATTTAGAAAAATAATCAAAAGGTGGCCATGAGTGATTTGTGCAGATGAAAGATCTCCAAACAATCCCATATTTTTTCGAGTGCTGCTATTTGCACACCTCTTTTTTTTTTCTTTTTGCATATCATTTTCTCCTACACACCCCTTACCAATTTTTAAAATATAAAATTTGTTTTTGACATACCCATCTTATGACCAAAATACCCTAATTTCACTAATATGCCTAAATTTCTCCTTACACACCTCCACAAACACATCTACACTACACACCCTCCCTACCTCACCCCACCCCACCCCACCTCACAACCAACCAACCACATTGCACACACCCAACTTCATACCCCACCGGCAACCCAACCCACCATTGCTGACACCCACCTCCGGCTTCATCACCGCCGTCAGCGTTGCCGTGAACTCCATCAGTGGCCTCATCAAATTTCTGTCACCCATATCTCAACCATAGGCACTAGAAGTAAGTATGCCCTAATACTTTTTTTTTTATATCTAATTTCAATTAGTTAATTCATCTCAATACCGTTTTCGTCTGTTTGAGATGATTTGGAATGAGGATTTTCGATTTTTTTTTTTTAGTTCGCAGTTCATTCGGCACTGGTCTGCCGAACTAATTCATTTCATTCGGCAGTTAGCTACCGAACAAAATTAATTGGTTCGGCAGTACTCTACCGAACGAATCCTAAAATTCAGTTTTTAATATTTGTGTTCGACAAATGACTGTCGAACAATACATATTGGTTCGACAACCATCTGTCGAACAGTTGATAATTGTTCAATGAGCAACTGCCGAACAATGAACAATGGTTCAGTGGTTACCTGCCGAACCACCTATGTTGATTTTTTTTTAAAGCTTTTGAAAAATCTTATATTTGCTAAAACAATTTTCAATTTCTTGTTTAAAAATATAGGTATGAATAAAAGAAGAGGAAAACGTAGTGCATCTTCGTCTAGAGGGGAAGTCCCCAATGATGTCGATGTTGGACATGTGTACAGAACATGACCCACAGCTTCTTGGCAAAAAAGGCTAGTAGAAGCACGAGCTAGTCGTGAGGCGGTTCCTGAAGAAGCTAAGGTTCAGGTTGAAGATTATAATGAGGATAATCATAACGAGCTTGCTGAGCCTTTCCCTGGAGGTTCCATTGACACGTCCCTGTTGAGGAGTTATGAAACTCACATAGCTGCTGTCATTTGGAATAACGATGTATGATCTTTAACAGTTGGTATTATATGCTTGTGTAACTTGCAGTAATAATGAGTGAATTTTTTTGGTTATGTTTGAATTAGGAACAAGATCATTTAAGGTGCATGTCCAAAACCACCAAGCTTCGTGAGTGGAAGTTGTGGGCCAGAACAGATAATGACCGGTTGAAAGGATATGTCATTAATTTTGGGTTGACATCACTGGTTCAGTGTTCTTACTGTACAGTTGATAAAATGTTGGTGTCCGTTTTTGTTGAGAGGTGGCATTCGGAGACCAATACATTCCATCTGCCTTTTGGTGAGATGACTATCACACTAAATGACCATCACACTAGATGACGTAGCCAACATTTTAGGCATTCCTGTTGGTGGTGCACCAGTGGCTACACTTGTTGAGAATAACATTGATTTTAAATATCTACTAACTACATTTTTAGAAGTTAGTGGGGATTAGGTATCAGAGCAGTTGATGGATTTTGGTGGTGAATACGTACGATTGAAGTGGTTACGTACGACCTTTAGTGATGTCACAAATAACGACTCTAAGCATGAAATCAAGTGTGCCACCCAAGCGTATTTGTTATATTTATTGGGTTGTACCCTTTTTGTAGATAAGACTGGCACAAGGGTACAAGTCAAATATCTCAGACTACTCACTAATCTTGATACCGTTAGCCATTATGCATGGGGCACTAGATGCTTAGCTTGGTTGTTTAGGCAGTATGGATTTGTCTCTCGAGCTGGTGTTAAGCAAATTGGCGGTTATATGACACTTTTAGAGGCTTGGGTGTACGAGCACATGCACGCCACTTTTGGTCCATCATACGATATGAATTATTCTGAGAATTCACCTCGTGCGCTCCGCTGGACTCTAAGGCAGGATAATGGGAGTGATCTTGAAGCGGTTCAAAGAATACGGCAACAACTTGATGTTCTGTTGGCTGACGAGGTATATTTGTGATTTAGAATTTTTTTTTTTAGAAATTTAGGATTATATTATTATGTTATTGTTTTCAACTATATTATGTTTTTTTTTTTTAAGATTATTTGGGAACCATACAATTTCCAAAGACAAGCACACTCATTGCCAGCTATAGCATTCTTTACAAGGATGATAAGGTGTTTTGATGTTGTTGAGCCTTATTATCTCGAGAGAGTACTTGGACAGTTTGGGAAGGTACGGACGATCCCTCCTGCACCACGTGCAGTTTTTCAGGGGGTTCTTAAATACACATCTTTTGATGTTGAATTTACCAAGGAATATCACGAACTATAAAACTTAGCCCAATCATCCTTGGTTCCAAACTTTTTCTTGCAATTTGCCATAACATTTTCATTAATGTGTCACCTACACAATAAATGTCTAGCACTAGGAAAAACAGCAGAGATTGCATTCATGAGTGCTAGATCTCGGTATGTGACAATCACACCAGGAAGACAATCATCGCTGAGTAACGACCTCAATCTAGTCAAAGCCTAAATGTAATTGTCTTCCTTCTCATAACTAATGTAAGCAGATGCAATTGAAAAAGTCATGTTCGTGGATGTGACCCCAACAATCTCAAAGAGTGGCAAACGATATCTATTAGTTTTATACGTGCAATCCATGATCAATACATGTGGAAATGCACGTAAGAGATCAACACACCCAGGGTGGCTCCAAAACAAATCAATTACAATATCATCACTACCAAAACATCTATGTCACTCAAAGTATTTGTGTTCAGATAATTTACTTAGCAAACACTGCATTTCGGTTTTTCCAGCCTTCTCTTTCACCCTATGATGGTGTCTGACATTGTATATTGTTTTGATTGTTGTTGTATTAAAATAATCTTTTTCCTTTAAGATGGTCAAAATCTGCTTCGGTTTCACTAAACTCTTAGACATATCCACCAATAAAGAACTCTCTGTTTTAGATAATCTCCCCACAAATGAATGTCCTTCACTAGTAACTAAAACTCTATAGTTTTGCACTCCACATACCACACTTAGCTTCCATTCATCCTCATTACCAGTTTGCACACCCTTTAATGAGAAGGGGCATCCACATTTTTTTGTAATAGAGTCCATACCATTCTTAGGACGTTTTATTATACAACTATCGACATCATACTTGGATGACCTATGACGACCACTTCGTTCGCAACCAAGGAACACTCTATCTTTCTTCTTCCCCACCTTTGCTGCATTAGACATCATAATGACAATGACTATGTTGTTCGTCCTTCCTTGTGCATGTGCCCAGTTAACCAATGCATCCTTCAAATGAAATATCTACACATATAATTTACATTATTCACATTTCAACTACATTTATAACATATATTTCCCAAATAACAAATTGATACCTCGTTTCTTGTGAATTCATTATTATAGTCACCTGAGTATTCGGTCAAAACCTTGGCCTCGACCTCGACCTCGGCCCCAATGTAGTCTTCAACCTTGCTATGTCGAGTAGAAGCATCATCATATTGCTCATATTGTTCATCGTCCTACACATAAAACATGGAAATGATGTTAAAACAGTGTGTTCGGCAGAAGGTTACCAAACAAAATGAATCTGTTCGGTAGTAATCTCCGGAACCAATAACCTTCGTTCGACAGATGACTACCAAACGAAATCGATTTTACATAAATAAAAAACTTCATTCAATAGATATCTTCCGAATATATGTAAAACTTTCGGTAGATTATTGTCGAAATTTGTAAGTTTATTCGGCGAACAGTCACTAAATGGATTTTTTTAAATTTTTTTGTAATTTTCATTCGGCAGGTAACTACCGAATATATTAGTTTTGTTCAGTACCCATCTGTCGAATAATTGAGAAAAGTTCGGTACTGGTTCGCCGAACGAACCGCAAACAGAAAATGAAAAACATGAAAAAAAAAAAAAAAAAAAAAAAAAAAAAAANCCTCATGTATAATTTTCTTAATTTCTACTGAGTTAACCACCCTAAAATGACAGAAATACCCCTAATTTCACAAAATACATCATTTTTACTATCTAAACCCACCTACCCCACCCAAACAAACACCCCACCAGTATACCACACCCTTGCCTACCCGCAGACCCCACCCCCGCCTACACGCCACTAGTCGTCGTTCCTCCCCTCCACCGCCGATTCAGGTGGTTGCTTTCTCCCTCTTACTCTCCCTTACTCACTCTCTGTCAACACTGAAATTTTCGGGTTTAGGGTTGTGTAATGCATTAATATATATATTTGGCCTTCCAATTACACAAATATGTGATATTTTAGAGAAATTACAATGAGATTTTGAAAGTGGGTGTCTGCAAAATAGGATCTGATTTCGAATTTCATTCGGTACTTGTGTACCGAAATTTCTTAACTTGTTCGGAAGTATACTGTCGAATTATTTCAAAATATTCGACAGTATACTTCCGAACAGAATTTGGTGGAAATGTGTTTACAAATTCATTCGGTAGTTCAGTTCCGAATTATTTACATTTATTCGGTAGATATCCTCCGAAATATCAAATGTCATGCGGTGGGTCTCTGTCGAATGAATATATTGATTTAACTGTTGCTGGTTCCATTCGACGAGCATCTGTCGAAACATTGATATATGTTCGGTGGGTGTCTGTCGAATGGATCTTAATATTTCGGTGGACATCTACCGAACAGATCTGAAATTTTCTGTAGACATCTGCCGAATGACATGAATATAAAATATTTTTACATACACTTTTCTCTTATTCTATATTTCATGATAACTTATATTCTCTGTATTCTAAACATAATTTCAATTTTTGAATATAGGTATGGATAAGAGAGGGGCATCTAGAGGTAAATTTGCTCGAGGCGAAACTTGTAGAGGTAGATCTTCTAGAGGTGGTGCTGCAAATGAAGATCGAACACGTCCTACAGCTTCAGAGAGGCGTAGGAGGACAGGCAAAACTATTTACCAAGAGAGGGGGGATGATGTCCAGCCGGAAGAGAATGTAATAGAAGATGACAACAATGATCCAGATGGGCCTTTCCCTGGAGGTCCCACTGATATGTCATTGCTTAGGAGCTTCAACAGTTACATTGCTGCCTCCATTTGGAAAAATGAGGTATTAGAGATTATACATAATGACTTATATAATTTAAAATTTTATAACTATATAGTTTGCAATATTGTAATTGACTTGTGGCTTGTTTTTGAAAATAGGAACGTGAGCCCCTAAGATGCATATCCAAAACAACAAAGCTGCGCACATGGGACTTGTGGAGTAGAAATGATAATAACAATGTGAAGGGGTATGTGATTAGATCTAGGCTCGGACCACTGGTGTCATGCTCGTACTATTATGGACAAGTTGATTTAAGGTAAATGTAAGAAATTGCATAAAAACAATCTGAACAAATATTGGAACACCACATATTATGATTGAAAGGGACAAAAACGTCATAACCACATATTATGATAATATTATGCATGAGTCAATATCTAATAAAGGTTAATATTATCTCACATACATGGTACGTACGCCATAAAGGTTAAAAACAAATCACTAAGTTTAATTCAGTTGAAATTCAAT
Source organism: Dryas drummondii (assembly GCA_003254865.1). NCBI lineage: Eukaryota > Viridiplantae > Streptophyta > Magnoliopsida > Rosales > Rosaceae > Dryas > Dryas drummondii. Next base: position 1,055,630 of record QANW01003389.1, read on the forward strand.
CATTATCAAGAGACACAATTTCCGGCGTACGTAGACACGTCACCATTAATTCGCTTGAATTCCTCAAGGCGATTTTGATATCCAATGTACCAACCACGTGCGGCATACGCGTCGGCATGTTTATGCCAATCATCTGAAATAGGTGGCATAGGATGGCCCGAGGACAAGTGTACCTACGCATATTAATTAAGTGAATAACTTAGCAATGACAATTTTTCTACTATAAATTTACAATTACACAATCTATAGCCGTACCTGTACAAAATGATCACCATTGACAAAACCAATGCAAATCTCCCGGAGCTCAACGTCCTGATGTGCTTCTGAGTGTGCATATAGTGGGAGACATGTCAGGCATAACGATCTACATAAATGGATCACGGTTACACCATAACATGTGGCGATAATATATCCCATCTCGGGCATGGTCATCCAATGATCTCTGGGTGCAGGGGTGTCATCAAAATAATCAAGTACCCTCTGAAACTCCATAACTCGCTCACACACATGGAAAACTGACTCAAACAAAGCCGGTGTATGTAGCAGTGTCCTGGATAAGTCTGTGCGTACCTTTCGCCAAGCATCCACTCCAAATCCCATAGCTGCAGCTACAACTCTAAATCCACAATTACCATCTGGTAAGACGTCGGTTACACCAGAAAATGTACTGTCTCATGATGGGTTGAAACTGGTCTATATACCGATGTGGCTGAGCAAATGGAATGGGCGAACTCATCTTCACTTTGTTGGCCCGTTTTTTTAATTTCTTTTTTGGTGAGCTACAGCCAACATTGCCAATGGACGGTGAGGGTAAGGGTGAATGACTGTCACAACCGGAAAGTACGTACTCAAATGCGGATGGCAAACGCCTAGTAGAGGTTTCAGCTTTACTTGGACGGCCCCTAGTCTTGGTCTTCACTTGTGGTTCTCTCAGAGTAGTGGAACTTGGATTCATAAGCTATTCTAACTTCAAACTTATGTGCTTCTGGGTGTCTGCATCTTGCTCTTCCATCCATTTTATTAGTCTATCTACTGTGGCATTCACTGGAGGATCTGACAGTTTTGTGACCTCCGGTTCCCTATTGTAATCCAACTTTCTCCAATAAGGATGAAGGGAGTCAAGTGGAATAGGACGGTTACGTCGTCTATACGACAAAATCTCATGTGCACATGGCAACTCGTGTGTCCGACGAATGGTGCAATCACATGGTAACACACCTCCAATCCATTCAACCCTGTACAATATGAAAGAAGTGAATAAATTATTGGTACGAACTAAATAAGTGTTTAATGCTTAGAATGAAGGTTAGTTAGTGAAGGTACCTTTTTATCTCACAACCAATTATATTCAATGCTGTATCTGATACATAGCCTAACAATTCCTTCATCTCCTCATGTTTCCTAACACTATGCTGGATAATACAACGGCTTTTCTCAAATGATGCCTTAATGTGTGTATGCTGCAACTCTATCAATGTATGAATATGCTGCCATGATAACTCAAAACTAAGCTGACTAGTGCCAAGTTCCTTCTTTAACCTTGAATGTGCACTTTCAGCCCTGTTCGTAACAAGAAGTTAGTATGTGTGTCTAAGCATATAACAAGTTAATCATAACAAAAATAGACTACCTGTTTGAAGTGGTGTTACCAAGGTGCATACAAGCATCTGTCCATGCAGCCACAAACCTCTACTTATAAGTTATCAACCAACTATCCTTAATGTACTCAATAGCTCCGGTGTATGAACAAAAGTTGGTTTCCATGTCACGCAAACGACTCACATACTCATCCTCGCTCTCCGATCCAACCAAATAATTCCAGGCACCATTAAACTTCTCCCAATGGTCAACCGTACCAAACAACTTCCTGCAATTTTTCAACACATTTTTGCTAATGTGCCATCTACACAATAAATGTCTGGCACTAGGAAACACTTTAGGGATTGCAAACATGAGTGCTAGTTCCCGATCCGTGACAATCACGTTAGGAAGACAGTCATCATTCAATAAAGACCGTACTCTACCCAAAGCCCATGTATAATTATCCTCCTTCTCAGAACATATATAAGCGAATGCAACAGAGAATGTCATGCTAGTGGAAGTCACACCCACAATCTCAAAAAGTGGCCAACGGTACCTATTAGTCTTATAAGTGCAATCCATTATCAGTACATGCGGAAATGCATGTAATATATCAACACTCTCAGGATGAGTCCAAAACAAGTCAGTCACAACATCACCAGAACTTCTATGCCACTCAACATAATTATGTTCTCTCAGCTTAGTTAGCAATACTTGCATCTCTGATCTACCGGCCCTCTCGATGACCCTATGTTTTTGCCTGGAATTGTATACTGTCTTGATTAATGATGTATTCTATGGATTCTTACTTTTTATGGTCTTCAATATATCTTTCGGTTTCACCAAAGTCTTGGACAAAGCCACTAACAATGAATTCTCTTCTTCAGTTAATCTGCCTGCGAATGAATGCCCTTCAATATACTCTGAAACTACATGGTTATGCACTCCACATGCAACCTCCAACTCCCATTGATCACCACATCCAGTGTTCACCGCCTTCAACGAGAATGGACATCCACATTTCTTCGAACGGGTGTCCTTAGAGTCATCAGAAACCGGTTGCTTACGGCTAGCAGCATCGGATGTTTGGTCGCCTGAATCTGACTTTGATGACTTTCTTGATCTATTTGGCTCATATTGACCATTTCTCTCACAAGCAAATTTGATTCAAGCTCTCTTACCACGAACCCCGCCTGCATCAGACCTTCTAATGACAATTACCATGTTGTTCCTTTTTCCTTGTGCACGAATCCAACTAACCATTGAATCCTTACTTTCCAACACCTACACATGATAATTATATATATTATTTACAATTCATATTTAGGTATGCATAAATCATAATTCCCGGCCATACAAACAATGTTTACCTCCGCTGTTGTGAATTCATTGGTGTAGTCAAAATTGCACCTTCCTTCAACTATACTGAGTTCGGTGGAAGCACCCACTTGCTACTCCTATTCAGCAAAAAAAAAAAAATTATTTTTGGCCCAGTATTCGACGGAAAGCCACCGAAAATATCACATATATTCGGTGCCTAAGTACCGAATATACAAACAAAGTTCGACAATTGACTACCGAATGAAACAATTATACGTTGGTCATTCGGGAAAAAAAGTAGTTGTGTCCCAGTATTCGATGGGAACTCACCGAATAAATCATATATATTCGGTAGATAAGTACCGAATATACCAATATAGTTCGACAACTACCTACCGAATAAAACTATTTAAAAAACTATACGTTTTTCATTCGGTGGATATCTGCCGAATGGTGGTATAAACTTCGGTGACAAACCACCGAATATATTGCCATTTTTCGACGGGCATCGACCGAACAAATGTGTAAAAAATTGACATTACCTTTATAAACGGTGGATACCTGCCGAAATATGTACATTTATTCGGTGACCATCCACCGAAATATAATGTATATTTCGGTACTGGTTTATCGAATAAAAACACGAACTCACAGTTTTTCAGCCGCGAAAAAATTCAAAAAAACCCAAAAAAAACTCAAACTTATTTCATTTGATGACTCCAAATTGTCGTTATGATTGTCCATTTGTCAAAAATAGGTGATTTGGATACAATGAATTTGTTTACAAAAACAATCTATGTTTAGGGTTGGTTGAAGATGGTGGTGGTGGTAGAAGAGAGTGGAGTGTTGTTTGATTATGGTGGTACACGTGGGTGGAGCCAGCGGGTGGGATTGTTTCAAACAACAATCTATATCTAGGGTGGAAGGTTGATGATGGTGGTGGTGGAAGGTGGAAGATGAAGGTTGAAGGTTGAAGATGGTGGTGGTGGAAGGTTGAAGATGGTGGTGAAGATGATAGTACTCCTCAGCTGATGGTTGAAGATGGTAGGGGGTGTTGGGAGAAAAATTTTAACCCAAATATTAGATGTCCTTTATGGTCAATTTACTATAGGGTATATATGTCTTTTACTAAATTAAATTTAGGGTGGTCAAAATAGCCGGCCCCAAAAGGAAAGCAGATTGCAGTTTCTAGTTTTCATTAACTAAATCTGGTTTAATGGATGCTCAAGTCTGGGCTCATTTTTTGTTTGTTTTTTTTATTTTTTATTTTTTATAATTTATTTCCATTTTTTTATTATAAAGTAGTCTATGTAGCAAAATAAAGTCAAAATTACCCCTCCAAATCAAGCATGTGCAAGTCACATGACACATTTAATTGATAGAAGTGACGAAAAATCCTTAATTACACCTTAAAACAAAATGGTATCCTTAGTTGAAACAAATTAAAAGTGACATCCTCTATTGTAAAATAGTGTAAATGTCAAATCCATTTGCTCGAATTTTCCTATGAAAATAAAACTTAAAACGAGTTTTGAACAATTAGTAATGTTTTCTGTTTTTTAATATAGACTCTAAAGTAAGATAGCAATGGCGCATTGGCGTGTACAACATCAAAATTGTTTGTGAACATCCATGTCTAAGAAAAATAGAAAAATGGAGATACCATCTGATAAGGAAAAAGAATAATGTCAAAGATGGGCAATGTCAAAAGGTTTGATGCTAAGCACAAGCTTTTGAAGCAGAGCGTCAACCTAAAATGGGCTAGACAAATTGCTGTTCTCTCTGCAACATATTGTCCGTGAAGAATACCTTCACAACTAAACTCCGTAAGATAGCATCTTCAACATTTTATCCAGCTCTGCATTAATTGCTTAAATTCACATATGCCGTAAGGTGTTTGCTCTTTCCTTGTCTCTCATAAATCTGTTCAGAGAATTAAATAGGCTAGGACCCTTATCTTCTGTTAACTTATCATGCTGCTCTCCATCTAGCGGTATAACATGAACCCTATGTTTTTGTTGGTGTTATCATGCTCCCTTCCAGCTAGCATCAGAAAGAGGGTGTTTTTTTTCTGCACTTTGGTCCATGAGAAGATTCGGGTCCCGATTAGTTTTGGTGTGTACAGATCCATTATGTATCTTTTCCTGTTTCAATGAAAACTTGTATCTTAGATACAATGAATTTGCCATAACGCCCACAGAGCTCAATCCCATGAGGGCTCCAGCAATTGAAGGAGTCAGCATGGTCCCTGTTACCGGCAGCAACACTCCAGCAGCAATTGGAAGTCCAACCTGTAAGAAAGCTAGTAGCATAAGACTAGACATTGCTGCTGAAAAGAGAGCAGAGCATATGCAATATCTTGAAACAATCTAAAGGAGAAAAAGACAATAAAGAGCAGATAAGGCTTGCCCTTGTGTTACGCACCTTATTAAGAAGTAGGGGTATGAGAAAAAAACCAACAGAGCAAACAAAATCAACAAAATCTGACCTAATCAGTTGGATGCCGTTTACACATCTACAGTTCGGAACAGGTAGTAAACTTATGTCTGATCAATTTAATTCAAGTGCAGGTTTTGAACCTTTTTTAATATGAAGAAAGATAAGGAAACAAGGCATAAGTGTGTAGGTGATGGAATCAGTTGCCACAAGGGAGAAAGTTCAATTATTCCAATTGAGCTTCTCCGATCAGGTGTTTTGTACACGGATCTGCATTTTTGTTTCTTATTTAAATAAATATCGAATTTGATGATGTTTAGCTTTCATTTAAATTTAAGTTTCTTTATTGTCAAATTTAAAATTCTTTCCACTTTTCAGTTATCAGTATAAAAGAATGGAATGCTGGAGCTAATATTGTGATTTTATATCTGCCTTTTTTTTTTTTTTTTGGTTTATAGGAAAGAAAAACTTCTATTAATAAGAGAAAAAAAGAGTACAATTAAAAGTGGACCAGCAATCTACAAAAGAAACTGCCCTCATCCTAAAAAACCAAGGACACAAAAGCTGACAAGAAATGAAAGACGTTCTACAAAGACAAGCAAAAAAAAAAAAAACAGAAACCACCAAAATTACAATCAAGACATAGGTGTACCGATTTCACAAAATAAATGACTCAATACATGACTCCACCTCAATCATGGAGGATTGCACTAAGAGGTAATGCATCACTCATAGGCAAATATATCTGCTTGTTGTGGTTCTCAGATTTTCTAGTGTACTTGTTAACTTCCACATGTGAGAGGACATGTTGAGAATATAGAATCCCCCACATTAAAAATTCTAAGCATTACATGACAATATAAATTATTCTAGACCTCTCCAGCTATTGTCAGTTGACAAAACATGCAGATATAACATCACAATATTAGCTTCAAAATTCCATTCTTTTAAATTTTTATAAAGATGCTAAAAGATTCTGAATTAACTGTGTAATAAGCTTATTAATAGGCTCTCCATTCTCTTGCTTCCAGTGGCACAAACTTCAAGAACATGGAATATGATCTCTTTCCTAGGTGCTCATTCTATTTATGTTTCTAGTGCTGGAAAAAATTTAAGGAAAAAAGAAAAAGAACAGCAGCTATTATTGTTTCATGTAACGACTTACAATATTGTATGCAAAAGCCCACCAAAGATTTTGCTTCACAGTCTTCATGGTCTGCCTGCTTAGCTCCAAAGCATCAAGCAACTGCAGGAGGATATGAGCATCAAATACCTCATACAACAGTGTATACAAGATGAGAAGCAGACTATACTACATGAATGCTGCAACATTTTCTGAAGAAAAACTGATCGAGACCATGATGTGCACCTACACACTCACATGCAATGACCATGCAGCGTGTAGTTGCACAGCTTAGGGTTTTAATATATTTATGGTTCACTTTATTTGTTTTTGAACTTCCATATGGAGTTTGTTGTAGGGTTTTATTTTATGGTTCCCTCATTTAGATTATAGGCCACTTTGTCATTGTGTTATATTCTGCATTAAATGGATTACAGACAATTTTATTTATTTTTAATAGAAAACAGAAAAATATATTAATGAAAAGGGATAGAAAGTGAACTAGCAGTCCAAAATTGATTAGAAAGTCAATTATTAGATTTTTCATCCCTAGCTTTCAGTGTTCCTTTTGTAATTCATTTCCCCCTGTTCCCCGCAGGGGATTCACCAATTTACAAAACAAAGTAGAGATGAAATGGATGCATGCAGCTTTAAAGCTAAAACAGTGAATGGCATGAAGAAAAGTAAAGCTCAGGCTAATTTGAATAAGGAGTGGTTTTTTTATTGTAAAAATTTGTGGTGTACTACCAAAGTTATATTTTTTTAGAAGTACCTGTGAAAGTCTGTTGCCCAATAGAACAATAGAGGACACCTCACTAGCAGCTCCAACACCACCACCCATGGCAATTCCAATGTGTGATGAAGCTAAGGCTGCAGTATCATTAATTCCATCACCAACCATGGCTACAATGTTTTCATCCTTCTGGAGTTCAGTTATGAACTTCTTCTTTTCCCCTGGTTTCACTCCAGATATCACCTGCAAACCGCAGTACAGTTTTTACATTTAATATGATAATGGAAAAATCTTTTGATGTTCTGCTTGTGGTTGTAAATAAGTATTTAGATGTAACACTTCAACATGTGGGCATAAACAATTCCTACTAAAAGGATAATTGAAAAAATATATATTTGGAGTTTGGAACAGGTAAATCAAAGGGTTCCTATGAGACTGACTGCACATTTTATGCTTGTCCTCAACCATATAGCTCTACTTCTCCAAAAGAATAACCCCCGTCAAGAGAGTTTAAACATAACTCAGAAGCACTTGTAAAGAAATAAAGATTACAACTTTGAATCTCAAACACTTAAAGACTCATCCGTCATAACCAAACATTATTGACACTTATAACTCACAATTTCTCACATTCACCAGTAGTTTCTTCTGTAATACAATCCTCATATTTAACTAATCAGATGCCTCAGTAATTTATTCCATTCTAACATTTTGTCACTCTCATAATAAGGCTCATCCGTCCACCCATGTTTGGGGAATCAATGGTCATTTTTAACCGGTAGAGATTGGTGTCAGAATTTCATTGTTTAAGACTCCACTGTTTAATACTGGAAAGATGCAGTTAGGGAAAAGAATTAGTTGGGAACTCCTTACGTTCTCCTTTGGAATACCAACGACAGATGCAACATACTCTGCATTATTTCTTTTGTCCCCAGATAGCATGTATACGCTAATCCCTTGACTAGATAGAGACTTAATAACATGTCCAGCATCATCCCTTATCTGATCCTCAAAATAAATAAGACCAGCAAGGCTGCTATCAATGCCAACATACACAACAGACTGACTTTTACGGGGCTCCACTTCCTGAAATGCGTTCTCAGTAACTCCATGCCTGAAGAAATGAGATAATACACAATCTAAGATTGAATGATTTAAAATCACAAAAAGAAGAAAAAAAAAATATATAATTCCTCTCTTGAAGCCCAGAACTAATCTCATTGGCCGAAGTCTGTCAACTTTTGGTCCACAAAGAAATGTCCATGGTAATCAAACCAGTCACCCATTTGTATAAGTCATTCAAGAGTTAGTCAAAGAGTCGACCTAAAAGTTAATGCCAAGAGTAATTTAAGAGTCAATCTATTAAGTTCTACACACACTTGGGTCTTTCAAGGTTTCTAAGAGTCTTATACTCTTTAATAAATTTCTGCGAGTTCTTTTTAAGTCTATTTGATGTTCTTTCAAAAGCCTTATAAAAAAAAGCTCACTTTTGCAGATCAAAGGCAAAAATTTTCTTGAAAGGAAAGATACTTTCATAAACACAACACAAACAACACAATATCAGTGGATAAGACATCCACCTCTAATTTACAATGTACCTACAATAAAAAGGATGCCCACTTTCCTTACAATGAAAGTCAAAGGCAGATTGGAATTCATTAAATATATGTTGAAGGCCCAAGCCTTGTATCCTCTCACTATTTACTTTCTCTTATCCTCCTTATGCAGTAGTGATTCACATTAAGGTTACATGTGAAATATGTATCACCATTACAATAAATTCACATGCAACAATCCAAGCTAATATATTCCATCAAACCCTGTAACACTACAAAAAGGCCAATGATGAATTACCTTCGAACCCAGTCCAAAGTCCCAACAGAAACCTGTTTGTTCTCAATAGTTGCTACGGCACCAGACCCAGGTTCTTCCATGAATGTTCCATCCGTGACCTGAAACAAAAGGATAGAGTAAAAGACCAGAGCACCTTATTTTTCAGAGAATGATGACCAGTTGATGCTCTTTAAAAAATGATCAAAACCAAGGGTAAAATCATGCCACTCAATCATCTTAAGAAAATGACCCAAATTAAATAGTTTAAACATATTTAAAAAAATAAAAATATCCTGTATGCAAGAAACCTCTCTTTTTTTTTGATAAACTGATAAGATTATACAAAGAGAAATGGAACTAATACAGAAAAAGTGCAGCAACAGTCAACTTTAACAAAAAGCGCTCAGAGGAACCCGCAAAAACCTGAAAAACAAAGATCAAATGAACAAACAGAACATCAAAGTAACAAGAAAACAACAATCATAGAACAGTCGAGTGAAACAAAAAACCCTAAAGGTCCGTTTGGTTCAAGTTTTGGAGGCTTGGGAATGAGAAACCAATTCCATTCCCACGTTTGGTAAGTGCAGGGATGGGAAATGGTTTCCTGGCCCACGGAAATCTGATGCACCCAAAAGGGGGAAAATGAATCTCTCCTTCCAGCTTGGGTTTTGTTTTCCCTCCTCTGGGGAAAGCATTTATTACATTTTTTCTAGACAAATATACCCCTTCTAATATTTGAAAATACCAATTATAATACCTTCATTCATTATATATATTATAGATGAGGGTATAATTGAAAAACTGCACAATTTTTATTTCCTACTCCTGCACAAACCAAACATGGGAATGGAAATAAAAAGGTAATTCTTAGTTTACTTTCCCGGCATTACCAAACATAGGAATGGGAATCTTACATTTCATTTTCCCTGGAAAATACATAGGAATTAATTTCCCAAGAAATCAATTCAGCGAACCAATCGGGCCCTAAGTGATAGCTGCTAGCCTGCTTCCTAATCCCAGTTTAAAAGAAAAAGGACAGTCTCTGAATTCAAAGAAACATATACCCAAAGAGAGGCTTCCGCCTTGTGCCATAAGAAATCCACTACCTCCCAATCTTTATACTCAACAATTATATTGTTCCTTCCTGACCAAACTACCCAAAAAATTCAGTAAAACATAGCATCTCCACAACACCTTTTCCACCTTCCCATATCCAAAAGCAAAAGCCCTCTTGATAATAAAATATGAAAAGAATAAAACACTATCTGACTCAATCTAGCTACCTGAAAAGGTTTATACCACTACATCAAGTATCACTGGAATGTGGAGGAAAAGGTGAACAATGCTCTTGGCTTTCCCTTTGCACATAGTGCACCAATGAGGGAATAGGAAAATATAAGGCCTTTTTCCTTAAGCAACAATCAAAGCAAGAAACTGTACATTGGGAGGTACTTTAGCCTTCCACTTAACAAACACCTGGTCAGTTTGGCATGGGTTTTATCCTTCTAGGCTATCTCCAGGTATATTCGAGTCACAAGCTTAGGTGGCTTGCAGATATTTCCCATCCCAACAAAAACTGAGGCCTCATATATGGCTGTGCAAAAAATTCCACTAATCCATTTAGTCCAACTCCAATGCAATCGAAGTGGTTTGGATGGGATATTTACAAATTTTTAAATGCATTAGCTTTGAAATCTGCAAAGTTGTGGACATCTGCCATGTTGACACCATGCCATATAAGCAATGACTTTTTTTTTTTTTTCTCCCATTTAGAGTTCAGGTTTTAGGTTTAGTTCTGACTTTTAGGGCTAGCCCTAAATCCTAAGGGTAAATCATAAACCCCAATTCCTAAATTATTTGGTACACCCTAAAGTACAAAACCATGTCCTAATTGATCTCAAATTTAATGTGGTGTTTGTTCTAGGTGTTCAAACCTCAGGATGCCTTAATGAAATATGGTTACTAATGGGTTACAATCTCTATGGTGATTAATGCATGTACTATTAATTTCTTTTCTCCCACATCACAATTAGCCTGACAAGTTACCCCTCTCACTACTATAATAAGCTTACAGATCCTCTATGAAAGCTGCACTAAAAGGACATGGGGACCTTTCCTTTCGGGTTCCTATCTGGAACTTGCTGTACCCTTAATTGGTCTATTTAGCTACTAATTTGGTCTGTTTGTTTTACATGTCAGTTAAATTTAGTTTGGCAGCAAAATATATGCAGGCCGAGGAAACTCGAATCGATCTGACCCAAACGAAACAATAGAAGATTGGGATGATGTGAATACTGGATGAATATTGAAAAGTGGAAACAAGAATGAAGAATGTTGATGGACAGGAATGAAGGACAAAGTGAATCCAAATGTGCAGTCATGAAGGACAAAGAAGAATCACACAAAGCTCATTTCATTAAGAAGCTTAAGGTTCATATTAAATTCCAGAAGGAATGCAATCACAACAATAATGTGCACAATAATTAAAACCCATTTCACCAACCTATGGAACAATATATATTTGAATAAGTTAAAGACAAAATGATCCAGATGAAGCACATTCAAAAAGTTTGACAAGAAAGCACCTTCATATTCTGACAATTAACAGCCCGAGCAGCTTCCACGATAGCTTTCCCAACAGGATGAACTGTATTTGATTCTACTCCAGCTGCAAACTTTAAAACCTCAACTTCTGACCAAGTATGGTTTGACTTTTCTCTGTTAAAAAAATAAAGATCAATCTATTTCTATTTTAATTGCAAAAAAGCTAGCACTCTATATTTTGTAGATTTTTTTTTGGACCAATATAAGAGGTAAAATATAGATTAGAAATCTGGGGCCATAAATATTAAAGAAAAAAAAAATCACTTGTACAGAGTAATATATCCTTATCCTTGAAGTAGTTATATGAGCAAATTATAAAGCAGGTAATGTAACGGAATGTATATCCATAACAAAGATAAGTTCTTGGGTGGAGTTGTGTCTCAAATAGTTTTAGTATAAAAAATAAAAGAAATAAAAAACCTCAATCACTCAAAACTTATTTGGATTCTCAAACACTGCCTAAATTTGTTGCAGAACACCAACAATATAGTAGAATAGGTGGATTCTAAAACAGATCAAACAAATTCACTGTATTGACAATTCACATTCACAGATATGAATATGATTGCAAATGTGAAGCTGCTGGGTAGTTTTAATCTAGGAAAGAATTGGTAATCCAAATATTGCAAAACCACTCAAACACACTTCACCAACACATGTAGCTAGGTAGATAGCAATCCAGAAGCAATCTCCTGGTAGAAGCTTGCTGACTTCTTAAGAAGCCATCTTTCTTCAACTAATCTGTATTGTGGTTCACTGGTTCTGCATAGATGTGCTATGGTGGATGTTTCCTGGGTAATTTGGATTGAGCGGAATAGAAGAGTGTTTGATGATTTTAGGGGAGAAGAGAACTAGAAAAGGAATATTTATTCGAGAGGGTTTGATTTTAGGCATCCTTACGGGCTTCGGTGTATTCATATTTTACGGCAGGTATTTCTGTGCTGTTTCTCAGAGAGTTTTTTTTTTTTTTTTGTTCTGGATGTGTGTTGAGTTTATTGTTTTTAGCTGGTGTTTGGAGGATTTTTGTTTCGTTCAGAGGACTCCTAGTTCTCTGTTATGTACTTTCTATTTTTAATGAATTAATGTTTCATGTCAAGAAAAAAGGAGAATTAGCTAGCCAGTAAAACTGTCATGTAAAATGAAAATTTATGTCACCACTCAACTCTAAGTTTGCACGTTCTGGAGCCACAATCTTTGTCACAACAGGTTTGCCCATGGTCAGAGTCCCTGTTTTATCAAACACTATAGCGTTCACCATTGAAAACTTCTCCAAAATATTTCCACCACGCAAAAGCAGTCCTCTTTTGGCTCCTAATGAAGTTCCAACCTGGAAATCACATGAAAGTATGTTCAAATGTATAACTTATATAAAATGGAATCAATGAATAAATTTTCACATTGATTTGGTATCTTGATAAGTCGAAAACAGAAATCTTTCAAGAAATGGACATGAAACAATCAATCATGATGACAAATATTGGAAATTTATGCCAAAACTTTTTTTTTTAGTACAAGATTGTTTTTAAGTAATAGTGTCTGTAAGCACGCATTGTATTCACTCTAAATAAACCTACTATGCACCGATAATTTTGCAAATTTTGGCAAATAATAGATAATTGAATAAATGAAAATCTGTTGAAGATTATCTAGACATTATTTCTCTCGAGTTTTTCCTGATACCACCGATATCTAATATCTTGGTGAAAACACCATTTTGGTTGAAACATTATGAATTTTACCATTTCCATCATAACTTTGAAATTTATATATTCCAAACAGGTTTCATGTTGGCCTCGACAAAAACAGACATTTCAATGAAGAAAAATAGCATTCCGTGTATGGCAGTGAGTGGTGTTTGCAAAAGATTACCAGCACAGCTGTAGGTGTGGCTAGCCCAAGGGCACAGGGACAAGCAACAACCTGCATTCAGAAAAAAACAGCTTCACTCCAACAAAACAAAAAAAAGGGAGAATTTTTTTAAATAAAAAAGTAAAAACAAATACCAATCAGACAATAGAGCTAGGAAGTTTTTATTTAAGATTGGCAGAAATACTAAACAATTTGGATTTAATGGACGGAGAGGAAAGAAAAATTATTGAAGACTTAAAGAGGGATGGGGTGTTGTTTTTGTCATCTCTTTGGGCTTCAGTCGTGCTTTTTATTTTTATTTTTATTTTTTCTGAGAAGATTCAGTATCTAGCGCTTTTAGAGGTGTGAGCTTGTCTGCCTTACTGTTAGATAAGAAGGCAATTATTAGTTGGTGTTTTCTTTTGTTTTGTTCCTGTGGCTAGTTTCCCTTGGCTCTTGTTTTATTTTGGGTTTCTGTATAGAAGTGGATTTCTTGTCCATTGTTTGGCTATGAAATACTTAAGTGCACAGTAGTATATAATGACATGTGTCTCCTAAAATAACCTTAATTCTACTTTGTTATGAACACTATTCTTCTTTCATTAAAGTGATAGTTGGAGATTTTGCATTCTTGGTTACAAGGGTTAATTAGGTTGTTAGACAGACTCCCTGTTCGGGTGCAGAATTGGGTCTTACAGTTTTCAGATTGGTTTCACTTAGGATTTTATGTTCCCAACAAGCTGCACTATGAATATTTGTTTCTACGAGGGGTATGACTTCCGGGCAAGTTCCATTCTTCAATCTTTGTATGTACACTCTACTAGCAATAGCATTCTGTTTCGATATATTAACAGGAATGGCACATGAAAACAGCTGTCTATGCACCTTTCTTTAAATTTTCCAGAATTCTACCAGTCCGAGTTACCTAGTACATAACTACAAGCATCCCATCATCTTTCAGCCCACATACCATGAATTCCAACTTCCAAGAATTTCCAGCATCAGACTCCCTTATAAGAACCCTTGGGCTCATCCTCACAATCATTCTAATTGCTAATTAGGCTGAATGAATTTTCATACATCTCAAAAAATATATTTATACAGGTAGACAAACACGATAATTAGTACCATCCAGATTAATATGGATTGGAGAAGAGGTTTCTTGAATGGTCACAGCAGAACGTAGCTTGCTGTCAGAATTGGCAAGAGCCTTGCCACTGCCGGACATAGTGTCTTGCCCAGCAGAAATGTTGAAGAGAATTGGCTGATCGGCTGGAGCAGAGAGCAAGAAGGAAGTTTTCTGTGGCTAGGGTTTTCGAAAAGAAGTAGACACAGCAGCAGCACAAAGAGAGGCTGTGGTCGCTTCTCTTTGGAAGAGGCAGCAGCTGTAGAAATTAGGGTTTTCTTTTTTTTAGCAAAGAGATTAGGCAGCGGAAATCTTTAGCCTTAATAAGAGTGAGATTTTTTTTTTTTTTTCCCTGATGGTACTGTAGCGGCAGAAAAAAATCTTCAAGGAAAAAACCCTAGGGCTCTGATACCAAATTGCTAATCAGGCTGAATGAATTTTCATAAATCTCAAAAAATATATCTGTACAGGTATACAATACCAAATATGGTAGGTCAACTATACAGCTAACTAATTGACAACTAATTAATAATTACAGCTAATACACCGCTAACTATTCTACTTCCCCACAGTGTAATAAACATTCCATTTTACTTGCAATTAAACCCTCAAAATCTTACTTAGAACACATGAGTATTTCGGGATTAAATACCCCCCATGACATTCCATTTTACACAGCATCTCTGAATGACGCCTATCATGTTTCTTATATTAACATTTTTCTAAAAGCCAATAGGTAAACCAGAAGATAACATATGAGCCTCTTTGGTGATAGTGAAGATGTCTTAACATTACTTTGGAGTTCATAACTCAAAAAACTATGCTCATACCAGAACACTGCAAGAGAGTTGCAATGCTAATGAAACTGAATTTCCTCCATGAAGGGCAGCAGGTAAAATATGTCCACCAAACAAACTCCAGAATAAAAACGTAGCAGCAGAGAGTGTCATTACTCCATATGTAAAATGCCCAGAAACCTGGTGAAATGAAACCAATCAAAAGATAAACACCAACTCCAGAAATGTTTTTCTGATAAAGACACATTCTAGCAAATGTGAAAAGCAAATTATATCATCATGACTGTAAACAAGTTAGTTGCTTAGCAACAATTTCTGCAGAGTTTTGGTCAATAAACAAGAAGAGAAATATAATAAAAGCAAATACAAGAACAAAAAGTAATGCATAAGAATACCGCTAGTAACAAAAGTATTGAATTAGAACAACAGGAAATAAAATTTCTTGGAATACCAAATAACGAGTCTATCTGACCCTCTCCAGGTCTCACAAGGTCACTTGTGCATGAGTTTCCGGAAAAGCTATGCGGATGCTTCTGTTTCATGATTGGACTTTCGCAAATATATAGCTAGTATCAAGCTCACAATCAAGCTTCTACTCTACTTAGTTGATCCAATACACTCACGGTTGATACTCTCAGTCAAAACATAACCGGAATATCAGAATTATCGGAGGGTCAATAGCCAACGCATGGGGGCAGGCCTCTCCTTCCCTACGTGGCATCAAAATTTCAGCAACATCTGATTTGGCGGAGCTCAATGTTTTATCCTGGATTTTTCAGAAATTTCGGCAATACCCACTGAAATTTTGGTGGGTATTACTGAATCCTGACAACTGCAAAAGCAGCTACATTTGCAACTCTTTTTTACTCCCACCAAATCAGCAGTTTCTTGCTCTCTCTTTGTGCCAATAAAAGATAGCTCTCCTCTTCAAACACAAGTTGTGAACCTTTCTTGTGCTCAATTTGGCTCTCTTTTTTTCCTCTTTCAGCTGAAATTTTGTGCCTTATTACCTTTTTTTTCTTTTTCGCGCTTAAGATTTTAAGGTTTTTTGTTGACCTAATTAAGTAAAAAAAGTAAAAACTTAATTTGGGCCTAATCCCATACCAAATAACCTGACCAACCCAATCCAAAATTAATTGACTTAGTTGCTCAATTCAGTTTCAAAAAATTGTAAACTGACCATGACAGTTCGGTTCATGGGATGGGCTCAAAACCAACCCAATCCAACCGTGGGCACTCTTACATGTAGTAAGAAAATATAGTAAGTTGATAATACACTAATTTGGACATCACTAACGTGTAATCACAACTATAAAAAAATGTTTGCACAAGTACTCTAAGAAAGAATGGATGACCTTGTCAGCCAATCGCTGTACAGGAGCTTCCCTACTCTGTGCTTCTTCTACCAAACGAACAATGTCTGCCATAGCAGTCTCACCACCTGGTCTCTGCACTTCAACTGTCAGAGTTCCATTGAGATTTATGCTTCCAGCTGCAACTTGACTCTAGCATAAACATAAAATTCCCCAACATTATGATAAAATCATATTAGAAATAGATTATGCAATTACCATAGTGAAATCAATTATGTACAAAGAAAGGGGGAAAGGTCCATGCTCAGCATGCATAATAATCATACCCCAGGTAGTTTGGTCGCTGGCAATGGCTCTCCTGTAAAACTTGACTCATCAATGGTACTTCTACCAGCTTTAACAATTCCATCTACAGGAACACGGTCCTAAAGCAATGGAAAAAGGAAATTGTAATTGCAGCCACAATTTAGAACTCTAAACAGGATATAATTCACAAGTACTTTGATCTTTTGCAGCACAAGTTGGGAGACTAACGTAATTAAGGGGCGAGGGAGGTACAAAATATTAACTAACAAAGCAAGAGGTATCATGCTTACTCCTGGTAGTACAATAATTTGATCTCCAACATAGAGACTGTTAGATGGAACTTCAACTATAGTTTCTGACTCTTTTGCACCATCATTTACCAGAAGACGAGCTTTTGAAGGTAAAATACTAAGAAGTTCAGTCATGTCACTGGATGCTTTGATTTTAGCTCTTTGTTCAAGATTCCTCCCTAATAAGACGAATGCTATCAACATAATTGGCTCCTCAAAGAAAGTCTTCCACCCCTGCATCCAGAATGTCCATTGAACAAAGCAGCAAAGTTAACAAGCACAATATAGATATGTTTCCATCACAGATATGTTGGACCAATTTGATTCTAGACATTTATTTCCTAAGAGAAAAAGTCAAGTATTTGAATTGGAGCCTGGTGAACTGGACAACCCAGAGATTTGAAGCTTGAGATTTTTCCTCAAGAATGCATTTTTTTAATGAGAAACAAATTTTACTCATTCAAAAAATTTCATACAAAGTGGACAAGATATCCACCAAGATGCAAGATGCAAGATGCCAGCCATACATTACAAACTTTCATTACCTCCTCAACTCGAACCAGCCAGCCTGAATTTCGCTTATCAGATGCCAATTTAACCCTTCAAAACCACCCTTTCCACTCCTTTTCTTGAATACAAAGACTCAATAGAAATTAAAAAGCTCCCTTTCTATTAAATTTTCATTGTCCACTATTCTTCTCCCATCAACTTCTATCTTCTCAATTAAGTTATTTTGTTTTCTACCATTCACCAGCCTATGAAACATTCTAGCGTTGCTATCTCCCTCTTTAGCCCACTCCAGCTTAACCTCCTCCGGAAGAAACGTGATGACAGGGTTTAACACGGTAACAATGCATTAAACCAACTCACTAATAACAGAGGATTCCATTTCTACATCCACCCATACAAATTAAAACTTTATAAATTGAACGAGATCCATAACAAAGAAAAGGATCGGCACTAACCAGCTTTGGTATAAAGGCAGCAAATGAACTGACAGTAAATGAAGATAAAGCCCCAAGACCAACCAAAGTGTTCATGTTTGGAGCCCCTTTAACAAGGCTCTTCAAGCCATCAAGGATAAGTCGACGCCCAGGACCAAGTAATGTAAATAAAGATAGAGACAGATGGAATCCTGTTGAATGAAGCGCATGGATCCACGAAGCATTAGCGCCAAAGAAATGAGAGAGATGACCAACTAGGCAGACAGCACATAGAGCCCAAGAGAAAGCAAGGTCATGACCTACAACAACAAAAAAGTAGAAATTAGCTGCACAGTGCAGTGCAGTGCAGTGCATATAAATCATCAGCAATTAAAGCTTGGAAGCAGTTTTCAAGAGATCTACACACCCTTTAAAAATACAAGTAAACTAGAGATGCTTAAAGATGTCTACCACTTTCTTTCAGGCGTTTTCGCTTTTCTTCCATTTTCCTTTCAAAAACTTCGAGAAAATTGTCTCTTCCTCTATCTGCACATAAGGAGTAGCCAATTAGTCCAACCATTATACATATAAGTTCATAAGGGTACAAGTTATTGGAAAATCAAGCCCATTAAAGATGGTTGATGATGGCCGCACAAAAAAAAAAAAAGGTTGCTTGACATGAAGATCCATGTAGAATATGTATTTTGACCCTTGTAAGTATGTTGTCTTTCCAAACAGAATAAGAAACTGGCAGTGAAAATGGGAAAGGATGAATGTGTAGAAAGGGCGGATTTCATTTTCATTAATGAAATTTCATTTCCTATCAAGGAAAAAAAGAAGCTAGGAATGAAAATGATGTAGAACTGGTAGAGAACTAATAGAGAAGACAAGTAAAGAGAGAAGGAGAAGTTAAAGATGAAGGAAGGACTGACAGAGGGATATTTAGGAGAAAATGTAATACTTAGGAGAAAATGTAATACATGGAAATTAAATGACCTAGTAATAGTGGCCAACACATTCAGATAAACAATACTTAGGTTTTTTTTTTTTTTTTTAATCAATTTTACTGAAATTGGAGAAATACAAAACTGTGTATTTCAGATAGAAGACTTCATCTCTGATGCTATGACTGCTTCCACTATTCCTCCACTACCTGTGGGTTCATTGTGGGATAAGCTCTTTGTTGAGGCAAGTTTGATTTGGGTGATTTCGGCTTTGTTCCTTGTTTAGTTATTTTTTTCATTGAGGTAAGTCTTTTTCAGTTTTTTTGCCAGCCTTCCTTCAGTTTGTTTGAGCTTTCTATGTTCCTGCTACTATGGAGAGGCTTCCTTTTTCTATTTCTTTATCTTTTACGAAACTGAGACTTTAATGAGTAAAGTGAAGAGAATACAAAATCACATCAGTGGACAAGAAGTCCACTTACAAAACCAATACAAAAATTTGTCCTATCCTAAAACACAGTCAACAGTACAAAAACTAAAGAAACTGCCCAGAAAATAAGCACCATGCAACCAGAAGATAACATTTTCCATAATTGAAATGCTTACATCAAAAGCTTATACAATTTCAGTATTCTATAATTGAGTCCTAGAAATTAGCAAGCCTCTTTTTTTTTGGACGAAGCAAGGCTTCTACTACAAAGTACAGTTTACAAAATCTATGAAAGAAGATATTGAATGCTTTCCACAATTGTGGATAAAACATATACCAACATCAACTATGCCCGTATTGGCAAACGATCAGTCTAATACTCAAATATCTTACGAATAAAATACAACCAACTTATGAAAAGATATCCTTAATTTCCTAATGACAATTAGGGGATTGCTATGCTGAGAGAGTGAAGTGGAACAGCAAATTGTCCAAAACAAATGGGTGCTCTGTAACAGAAATGCCCCTCAAACCAATCCACCGCAATTAGCTGCTGGCTGAGACTACCTAAAGAAGCAAGTAATTTTGAATTAATAACGATTTTAAGCCTCTTTTTTATATCTAAGAAAGTGGAGAGATGTAAAATATTTTGTGCATATACACATCACCGAAATTAAATCCAATGATCTGGGGACATACCATAAAGAATTATGGTTGATCCTGACAAGAAATCTTTTGCTTTTCTATGGTGATATATCTGCTTCCATAGCTCCCTGACCTGCCACTTAATCCAGCAAGCTTCACATAAATCATTTGAAAACCCCTAAATATATGATTATAGCTACTCTCATTTACAAGTTTGGGGTGCTAATCGGAAATAGATATACAACTCTCTTGAAAGACTAAATACATATTGATCTTTCGTTTTTTCATCAGAAACATGCTTTCATTAAAGAAAAATGAAAGAGAGGATAACAGAGGACAAGGTGTCCACTGACATGCAATGTCTGCTGATCAACTCCTAAAGATATTTACATCCACCAACGAACATCAAGAAAACAGCATAATTTCACACAAGCCTGACCAACAAAAACAAGATATACATAACCAACTAACATAATATCACACAAACCTAACCAACAACAAAGCCAACCAAGTAACTAAAACACAGCAGCCTTCAAATTGAAAAGATTTCCAAGAAGAATATGTCCCTAAATTCTGATGAAATTGAAGCCCAAAGAGATATCCAAAATCTAACCGTCTCCCACAGTTCTTCCTCAGAAATGTAGCAGCAGTAAGCACTAGAAGTGCTTCTATAACTCAGAAAAAACATTAAGGTTTTCTACAAAACACTACCAGAAGCGTTTTTTATTATCTGAAAGCGCTTCTAGCACTTCCAAAAACACTCCCAAGCAGGCCCTTCCTGCCCATTTATATAATGTATGTATTCTTCCATTATCTTCGCTGGTTCTTCTTTACTTTTGCAAATAAACAGTGCTTTGTTACTCTAGAATGGATGAAGATCAATTTTCTTGCCTAACTTCTCTGGTAGTGATTGCTGAATTGTCCTCCAAGATTGGTGAACCACCTGCCTCTCACATACAACCACATCAACAGTTACATTCCACCTTCTCAAGTCTTTCTTCTTTTCTAATTCCTCTCTTCCCATCTTTGTTCCAACACCAACTCCTTCTCTGAAGTTGTTGTTTGGATCTTGTCCTTCCTACCATGGCTTGTTTATGCACCTTTTAAGTCTTTTCTTCTATGCACCGCTTCCTTTATGTTGTCTATGGTTCTACCTTGGGTTCGAAAAGCTCTCTTCTTTCTCTGTTTTGGCTATTCTTCAAATTATTCTTTTGGTCCCCAATACATAATTAACTATAAATTCTCCTTTATCCTCTTCCAACCTGCTGCCTCCTTCCCCTCAGGTAAAATAATGCTCTTAACAAAACCATCATCCCCACTTCTCGAGAGCCTCAACAACACTCCATTTTTTGTTATTGCATTGTTCTACCCATAATTGATAAGAGCTTCCCCTTACTGCTTGAAAAAAAAAAAAAGCTTGGCCTTCCCTCTCCATGGGGTCCCGCAACCATCCTATGAGCCAAGTAGCAAATCCCAAGCCAGCGGAAAGTTGATAGCTACTCGACCTATACTTGTGTGATTAATTAAGAATCCCTATAGGAATAGTCATCAATTTCCATAAAAAAGCTCTTGTATTCTATCCTAACGTCTCTAGTTAAGTGTTTGAATCTCCCCCTCCCCTCAGTGGCCCCCTTCTCACTCTCTCTTTCTCTCACACACACATTCTCTCCCAATTTTCACTCGCCGAATTTCTTACAATATATTCCCAATACCTTATGTTGCAGAGCGTTCTAGAGTTGAAATCAAGGATAAAAACACAAACTCAACATTCTACGGATGAAGCCCTATATCCTTGTACCCATTTAAATAATTGTGCTAAAAACCCTGACAGCCAACCTCAGAACAATCACCACTGAATGTCTTTCAAAATATAAATGCATAGTGTTCAAATCTCAATCAGCATCATGTTAACGGATCAAGAATTGCAAGAACTTATAGTATGACAAATTAACCCTTCAGTTGATTCATAAAATAGTTATGTCATAAAAAAAATTTAAAATGAATCCGAACATGATTTAGAAAATGTTTTTATTTCATTTAGAGTGTTTTCCAGGACTTTCCATTTATATCTTTTTGATAAGAGACAAAAATTTCCGGGACACACCTTTTTCCTGTTTGGCTGATTGGAAATTAGCTGGTTTTTTTTTTTTTATGAGAAACAAAACTTTTATTAAAGTAAGGTAAGTACAACACAGGGGACAAGAAGTCCACTGCCGAGAAAAACCACCCAAGGGGCAAACAAAACACAAAGCAACAGAAACAACAGAGACCACCAAAAACTAAATTACAACAGCATGCAAATCCAACATTAAAGCTAGGAAAGTAGTATCGCTAAATTCAGAGGATAACGAAGCCCAAAGGGAAGACCAGAGCTGAACCCGATCCCACAACAAATCTATCTCCTCACCCCTTGGAAAGTAGCTGTTTCTTAGGGATTCATTTGTTGTTTTGGTTTTTTATTATTGTTTGAAAATTTTAATAAAGCATAACAAGACACACCCTTGGACTTTTTTTATAATAAACACATTATATAAAAATTCAAAACAGTACAAAGATAATGTCCGGCAGTGAACAAGAAGTTCACCATCTAAACTAAACAAAATCTAATGCAACAGGTGTTTCTTTCTATTTTTCCTACTACATATAACTAACACAGCAAACAAACTCCAATGAAATTAGTCAAAAAACTGTAGCTCCCCAATCAGCATGAAGAATAAAGAACAAGTGATTTTAGGTTCAAATTTTACCCAGAAAAAACTGTAAGCAATTAGTGATGCCCTGGAAGAACATTAACCATGACAAAGATTGACCAAGCATACAACTTTTCAGTAAATGAGAACCATGGAATTCATACTCGAATAT
Source organism: Dryas drummondii (assembly GCA_003254865.1). NCBI lineage: Eukaryota > Viridiplantae > Streptophyta > Magnoliopsida > Rosales > Rosaceae > Dryas > Dryas drummondii. Next base: position 1,078,741 of record QANW01003389.1, read on the forward strand.
GCACAATAAAATAACAATAACAAGTTGAACGTTATGAAATAGTAAAATGCTTACCACGAAGGTTAGACTTGAAACCACAACTACTCAAATGCTTTGCAAGTGTCTCTCCAAGCTGCTTTTGCCAGTTTGGTGTAACCTTGGCTTCAGACACAGGCCACACTATTGCTGTCTCTGTTGTGAGATTTACACTAGCAGATGAGACCTGTGGCTGCCATATATATGATAAAATGCATAACATTGATTTAGTTTGCAGAACAGAGCAAAAGCTCATCGAAAAATCAACCTGCCCATCCTTCTCAAATGCCATTTAAATGATAAGTAGAAGACCATTTGTTAGCCTTTTCTTTTTATCTCTCCTTCTTATACACACTAGAAAATTATCACATGCAATGCACATGCAGAGAATTAGTGTAGGAAGAGAATGAGTAGAAGTAGTGGAAGATGGGAAGTTTATATTATTACTATACAATACCTACATTTAAATATATCATTAATACTCTTTTAGGTATATTTGTACTTCATACATGCTGGTTGGCAAAAGGATTCTCTTTATTATAGTATAGATGAGAACAACCCAAACTAAACCTACCACTAGCCTTGGACTGTCTTTGATAGCACAAGATTGAAATGTGAGACAGCAAGGCAGAGTGGCTCATATCTAATCTGATATTTATAATTTTATACGAAAGAGATCTTCATTTGGTCGAGCAAATGAAGGCTAGAACTCATTCCACTTCCATAGGTCTTCAAACCCAACGACTGGAATTTCAAATGATATTCAATTGGACGTAACCAAATGCAGCCTTTCAGCAAAAATGTATCCAAAATATGTTTTTGCCTATTCCCAGAGCATGAAATTTCACTTCCAACAGAAAAGACATGAAATTTTTTAGAAGGAAGAAGTAAAAATAACTTACTTGACTTTCAAGAATTCGCTTCACACTGGCTGCACATCCCCCACATGTCATTCCCTATCGGATAACATACAAAGAACTAAACATTCAGCAACTTCATCTCAGAAATCACACACAAACAAACAAAGAATACATACACAAATACATATGCAATGTGTATGTACAGAAACAGAGAGAGAGAATGCATACTCCAACATCGAGAATGATGACGTCAGCCGAGAGCGCCGAAACCTCATCGCCCCCAGCAGCAACCACCTTGGACTTCGCATCTCCACCGCCGGAACCACCCTCGCCGTCACCACCGCTGCCGCCGCTTTCTCCGCCAAAGCCACCATTTCCACCACCGGACGCAAACGACGCAGCGGAGCTGCCAACGCACTCCAGACGACGCCGTACTGGCGAGTCGACGACGCACAGGCTCCTCAGCGACGACGACGAAGAGAAAGGAGGAGTAGGCCTCTGAAAGCCGTAGTAGTTAGTGAGTCTGCGAGCAACGAGTCGACTCGGGAGGCGTTGACTGAGGAAAAGGTTGGAGAGTCGGCTGTTAAGGGCTTTGGAGGCGGCTAGGAGAGCCACTGTTGTCGGTGTCGCTGCGGACAGTGTGGACTCCATTGGAGAAGACTGGTTGAATTGAATCGAGTCTCTTCACTCCTCTTTCTCACTATCTGTTTTTTATGTTTTGTGCGTGTGGAAATGAAATCCACGTGGCTTTCAATCCCTGGAAGAAATTTAAAATTTAGGAAAAACAAAAAAGAAAAAAAATTGTGACACTCAGTGCTTAACAGCTGCCAATTCAGACTGGAGTTTCATCTGTGTGGTTCGTGTGGTTGTTGAATGATTTAAATGTGGACAAATATTAATTGCACCAAAATCTAAGGATGGGTTACCATGGTATCGGCCTAGTGGTGGTTGTATGATTTAAATGTGAAGTAATACTACTTGCACAGAGTATGGTAGCTGGTAACGGCAATTTGGCATGTATTGATATGTCAAAAAAAAAATAAAAAATGAGAACTGCTATTTGCACTTTTTTTTTTTTCACACATTTTTTTTCTTACATACCTCATACCATCTTTTAAAATGTAAAATTTATTTTTAACACACTTCTCTTATTATTAAAATATTATTAATCTCATTAATCTTATCAAATTTCTCTTACACGCCCCACTTAATTCATTCAAACAGTACATACACACCCCTTCATGCCCACCCGATCCTAGCCAAGAACACACTTGTGTATACCAACATCATCATCAGAGTCGTCACCACTGTTGTCAACTCAACCGTCGAAGTCGCCGTCAACTCGCCACCATCAATCTGCCATTGGTGGTCTCACCACCTTAATACAACACCATAGCCATTGTTGTTAAACCATTAGTACGCCTTAAGTTAAATTATTTTGATTCATATGTAAATCTAGGCTTTTTTATCAAATTTAAATCGGTTAATCAATCTCAAGACCTATTTTTTTATGTTTGAGATAATTTGGAGTGCGGGTTTTTTGGGTTTCAATATTGAAATTTCGGGTTTGGGTTATAAGGATTCACAAGTCGTTCGACACTGGTCTACCGAACATTTTGGTTTCGTACGGTAGCAAGTTGTCGAACCTTTCAGTTTCGTTTGATAGTAAGGTTCGGCAGCTTACTACCGAACAAAACTGAAAAGTTCGACAACTTACTACCGAACGAAACCGAAATGTTCAGCAGACCAATGCTGAACGACATTTGAATCAGAAAATGAATAACCAGAAAATTCAATTTTGCACTCTAAAAAATCTTACTCCAAATCATCGCAAACAGAAAAATATATATATTGGAATGGATTAACCAATTGAAATTAGATAAGAAAGCATTAGATTTACATTCAAATCTAAAAATTTTAGGTTAGGGCATGCCTTCAACTTCCAATGGCTATGGTAGAGAGAGAATGCATGGCGGCGATGAAGGCAAGTTGACGGCGAGAGGTGGGTGTCGGCAATTTTGGGATGAAGGTGGGGTCATGGGTGAGGTATGTTTTGGTTGTGGTTAGAGGTGAGGTTGAGGGTGGGGTGTGTAGTTGTGGTTTAGGAGTATGTAGTTGTGGTTTGGGGTGTGTAAGGAGAGTTTTTTTTTTTTTTTAAGTGATGTGAGTTGTCGTTTAAGGTAATTTCTCTTTGTATCAATTAAATAATTTCACAAAATAAGTTGGCGGGGGTGTGCATAAAGAAAAAAAAAAGATGTGCAAATAGTAGTGCTCAAAAAATTTGGTTATTAGAAAAAATAAATGTTAAATTACATTTTAATACCTCAATTATATAGTTAATACATCAAGTTTATAAAATTGTATTTATATACCTTTATTTTAATTTCTTGTCAACTTAAGCCCTTTTTACTTGGATCGTCTCGAAGGACCGATATATGCTAGTGCGGGCTATGCGGACCACATACTTGGCCACAACGTATCTTCACAAGGTTAGTTTCGCCCAAACTAGCCATGTCAGTCATAAACTCATAACCCTCTTATTTTTCTCCAAGACTGACTACCATATCAAGTCTGACCCTTTTATTTCCCTTTATGTCAAGGAGTCACATGTCATTTGTTTGTTTTAAATAATTTTGCAAAAAGCTAGGCAGCATGCCCTTTGGTTTTTTAGATATTTTCCAAATTTTACAATTTGTAGATTAATGTATAGTGCATAACACATAAATCCACAACACACGTTAATAAATATCCACAATCAATATTTAACTTGAATTCATTCATAGTGCATAATACATAAATCAGACATTAATAAACATCTACAATCAAAGTTCATGTCATAATTAAAAAACCAAAAGAAAAAACAACATAACCGAATATAGTTCATAAAACACCAAAAAGAAAAATGAGAATAGAAGATAAGATATGAGAGATGCAAGAAAACAAAATGAAGATCATAATACATACAAAAAAATGTTAAAAACTGAAAAGATGATATTCTAGCATTGTTGACATTAATTCGCCAAAAAGAAATCAAAAGCATGAGCATGCAAATTGAAGGTATAATGTTAATTCATTGTATTATAATATTCTAACTATATATTTTTAATAGTCATTGCATAATCTAACTTCTCGATTTACAATACAGACATATAGGACAATCTGACTCACTCTATTCGACACACAAGTACACAAACTAATTTGCCGCTAGCATTAGACCATTCATTATCAATGTCACTAATGTTGTGTTAGACGGTTATTGTGATTATCGCGTCGTAGTTGCGGTAATGGAGTTTGATCTAGATGCGTGGCAAAAAGGGTGCATATATAGACTTATTTAGCTTGTTACATTCTATGTCCAGCCTATATTAGTTAATTTTTAGGCGGCGTGATCGAGTTGCGGAGTTAAAGTAGTCACTTGAATATTTTGAAGATACTTAGATAACCATGCCGGATATGAGATATATCATTGTGACATACTATGGTGTAGTAGTGACCTCGTGTATTATCTGATATGTTATGCTTAATGTGCCTACCGTTTTGTACACACCCACAAATACATTAATTAAAACTCTGCACTCGCACCTTGTATCCCTTGAAAGATTGTACATGGTGCACGAGGGATTGTCTGTACATTTCTAAACTGTCTAAAAACTCTCTCAGGACAATAGGGTCAACAACGTTAAAACATTTTATCATTTCTGTGAAGAATACTACTTTTGGTAATGAGTGTGCTCGTCTTTGAGATTTGTATAGTTCCTAGATAACCAAATAACATAATAGTATCCTCATGTTGACATAATATTATCATCATCTTAATTTAATATTTTTCCAAATTAGTTTATGTTGAACCGTTAAAAAAAAAAAAAAAAGGATAAGATTGAGATAGGATCCCCATGTACCATGTGCCACATTTCAAATAAAAACTGGTTGGAAAATGAGATAATGTGGAATGATCTGGAAGCTTAGTTATCTTTTAGCAGATGAGTTTGAATTTAAATGGAGAGAATTATCTTATGTTCATCTGATCTCATCATTTAAACCTCACGTGTCTCTATAAATAAAGCAAGAGAGATTTAGAAAAAAAAAAAAAAAAAAAAAAAAAAAAAAAGACCAAAAAGCTAAAGGAAAAAGTACAGAGATAAGAGAGTTTTTGCAGTCTAAAAGAGAGAATTACTGCAAGACTGTTGCTGCTCAATTTCAAGGTAGTGGCCCATGGCGGTTGGCAAAAAAAATAAAATTTATATTTAAAAAAACAATTTCATTTTAAAATAGTAAAAATGCGTTTGCCATATCATTTTGAAAAATGAATATTCGAAAAAAAAAACTAAAAAAACATGCTCTTTATGAAAATGGCGAAACATCGTTTTTCTAATTTTTGTTCTTTCATGAACTTATTCTTTCTACCTCCCTGCTTCATCTCCCTCTACTTGGCAAGAAATAAGTAATGCACAAAGAACACAGTCTTATAGACTGAGAGATAGAGATAAAGATAGAGATATATAGAAGCAGTCTCAGATCTGAAAAGAGTATTAGATCATAAGCAAGCAAAAGTAGTATTCTGTTTGGTTTCCAATCGAGAAATTCATCACAACTCGCCATTCTTAGTGAACTCAGGCTTTTCTAATTCCAAGTTGAATCTCATATCTGACCGACTAGTTCTCTGTGAATTAATGTTAGATTAGGCATCGTTTTGATTGAAACACATCGTTTTGATTTATAGGTAATGAGAATTTTATATATGCTTGTTTAAATTTGTGCTTAGTGTAGACACCGAAATTTTGATAAAATAAAATTAGTGAAAACTACAAGTTTCACCATTTTACTAATAAAAAATGACTGTGCAAGCTATGTGCCCCATACAAGTACGCGAGACATGTGACTCATAAACACAAAACAAGTCACCAAAGATGACACGTGGCGACATTTGAAAAGCTTGTCAGTCACCTGAAGTCAAAGGCTAAAATCAAGGATAAATGACCCTTAGTTGGTTAAATGCTTAAATTAATGATATTGATTGGCTAAATATTCTTAATCAATGAAATTGATTTAAAACATGAGCTAAATTTCAAATTAATCAACTTATATTAAATCAATCAATCATTAATTTACAAAATCAAGACTAAATCCCACAAATCAAGGAATTTGATTTAAATATCAAATTAAATCAATTAGCCCTAAATCAATCAAATTAGGGCTTACATAAAATCAATCTCATAAATTAGGGATTCAAATTGGGGATTCCAAATTACTTTTGCTTATAAATATGAGTTCCTTGTTCATAAGAGGGACCTCCAAAAAAAATTTAGCAAAATTCAAACGAACTCTCTGCCCAAAGTAAAATACCTAAACACTCTTAAAGTTCTTCATCAATGTCGTCAAGAATTAACAAACACAATACACGCATGTCGATTTTTTTATCACTAAAGCCAAAAAATCATTACCACGTGACACACCTCGTAGTCAAAGATTGATTAAGATTAAGCCTTAACGACCCTTGATCAAAATATCAACAGTTCAACAAGATTTGAAGATTCAATCATTCGATTCAAAAACAAAAGTGATGTCAAGAACAAGTGTTCATCACTCTTGGATTAAACACAACTTTAAAGATCGAATAAAAGAAATATTTTTGTAAAAATATATATATATATATATACAGAGATTAGATTATAACGTACCCTCAAATTTATTAAATACAAATATTTTATACACTTTTTTTGTTTAATTTAATTTGCAGAAAATTGTGTTCACACTTATTTTAGTCAATGTTGTTTAAATATGTGCATAGTTGAGTGAATACTGTTGAAATATGTGATTAGTTTAATGGATACTGCAAATCATTAAATTTAGGAATCTACTTGATTTTTCATACCCAACAGATTTTTAAATTGTAAAAATTATTCTTGAAAAATTTAATTTTTGAAAATATTTTATGAATTGGAATTATTGGTTACCAAACGGAGCAATATTTGGTGTTAACCCCTTGTACCAGTAGTAAAAAATAGACTTCAAATTTCTCATTATTTACTTTGGCCACTGTGTTCCTCATTCTTGAAGGTAATTCTCCACTGTGTTTCTCATTGTTATAGATGTTTGCTTACCCATTGGCCAAAGTTGTTGCTACGCTGTCCTTAACAATTGAAACTCCACCAGTGTCACTTTGGGAGCTGCTGCTCTGGTCACCGTGGCGTGAACTAAGCTAAGTGCTTAATTTACTGGGCAGTGGCACTTTCAGTAAGTTTCCTCTTCTCCTTCCTTTGTTAGAATTACATATAATTCCTGTGCTTCCTTTGACACTGTTACTCAAACCTAAAATGGGCTCATTCAGTTAGCTTTGTAGAAGAAGACAACAGTCATTTCAGATCTTTAATTTGGGGCTAGTGAGTTGGCTCAGTTAACTCAGCTAATTGACCGATCCATCTCAACCCATTATTGATTGATTGGTCCCGAGCCAGAGGGGGTTCGTTAATTTGGGGGTTAGGATTGAATAATTTTGCTTTTGATCTATTTTTGCAATCCATTCATGTTCACAAGGAAAATATGGAGCCAGAGGTGGTTCAAGCAGAACTAGTGTTGCCAACATACTTAAGCTTCAAGCGCATTCAGATGTACGAGAAGTACCCAAAAGGCCAATCAAGAGGGAGGCATTGGAAACACCTCAAGCAAATCCTTCAGGCCGAGAATTACCAGAATTACCCTCCTGATGAACCCAATTGTAAGTTATAGTTTTTATAAAAAAAAATTGTAATTCTAGTTAATTTCAAGACTTCACTTTCTACCCCTTGAATAGTTTTCAATCAAATTGAAAACCCACTTGCAAGTGTTACTATAGTGCATATGAATTGCTTAACTTGTACAAGAAAAACATAGTGAGCTTGTATTTTAAGCATATCAGTTCCAAGTGTTTTGTCTAATTTTTTTTTTTCTTTTTAAATTTTGTTACATAGTTTGCTTTCCAGTAATAGTTTTTTTTTTATCCCATGATTTGCAGATGTTAATATAGAGTCGCCGCCCTCTATGCATCCATGCAAGAGAATTTGTGACATAACAGGATTTGAGGTATTGTGAAACGTTTTCCCAGATATGGATATTGGTCTGCATGATTATCTAATTCAATCTAATTACTAAGGGTGTGGGTGGATCAGTTTATCTGTTTATCTTAAATTTCATATATTCACATGAGTTTCATTCATTGGCTAAGTTTCCTAACAACTCTTTTCTTTCATTCTCTCTAGCTGTATTGTTTTAAGTTAACCACATGACTTTCCAGCCTATGACATTCTTAAAGAGACCCTGCTAGCTCTACCAATTTTCTCTCTATGCTGCCTAGTCTATTTAAACAGAATTCTGAAATCTAATGAATTCTTCTTCCCATAATAAATTTTAATCTTAAGAAACTTCACAGCAACCAATAGAGTTCTTATCAGATCATTGTTTCTAACAAAATTTCTGTTTACATTTCCACAGTGATTACAGTCTGTAATTGGATATTTTAAAATGGAAATATCAAGGAAGATTGTGTTGCTGCGCTCAGAGTCCGTTCTTTAGGTTGAGTGCAGTGTTAGGTCATTCAAGCTTGGTTTCAGAATCAAGGCATGGTTTTTCGGGCCAAGCTTGTTCAGGAGGCAAACTGTCCTGTTGATGAGTATCAACAATTGTAAAATTAAATGACCCAAGTTTAATGAGAATCTATTAAAATTTCAATTTTAGAAGTAATTAAGAAACAGATTGTGTCCTATTAAATAGTGTAACATTTTTTGCATAATGAGGCCATTTAGCTGTGAAATTAAATGGAACGTTGCTGGGCAGGAACACCATTATGATCTACACTGCTCATTACTATTAGAGATAGAATTATTCTAAAAGTTGAAAAAATAGTAGGGACTGTGATTGTTTTAAACAAATAGGAGATGCTTCATATAGCTACAATTTAGCCAAGCAAGTCATGGAGGTAGAACAAATAGGATTGTTTTGATGAACCATGTGAGGATTCACATGTAAGTCATATAAATCCTTTCTCATCAACCATCAATATTCATTATACAATCTAAGAAATATAAACATTCTCCACAAAAGAAATAATATTAGTCTTTTTGCTGTAAAAAATCAATTGCAAGGCTGTTCTCACACATCCTACGAATGAGGAAGACCTCTTGGTACATCCATCAATCCTTCCTAATGTACCTGAGAAATTTTGAATTTTGCCTGAACTTGAATGGTTAAGAATCCTGCTCAGTACATGTACTTGTGCTCAGCTTTATAGATTGCTGATCAAACTTTGATGAGTTTAGCTTGTGCTGTATGTTGCCTGTTGTGTTTCCCGGTTGTTATATTTATTGGTATGATTAATGTTTCTAAGCAGAATTTCTATGTGATGACAAAGTGAATGATTCCTATCGAACTTAAGAAAATGTTGAATACATTAATGCCCAAATGTCCTTTTTTTCATCTTCACTTTGGAGAATAATGCTATCTGTGCACCATGCAGGCACCTTACTATGATCCGAGGACAAACCTCCGCTATGCCAATGCTGATATCTTCAAGCTCATAAGATCACTTCCGAATGAATATGTTCAAAGATATCTGGCTCTGAGAAATGCTGCTGTCGTTTTGAGGTAACACTCAGACATTTCAGCTCCCGAAGATAACAGGGTTCACTTTTTCTCAGCTTCTATTTTGACTTTTAAAATTTAAATATTGTAAAAATTGTCTCTAGATATTATTGGTGTTTTTAAATGATGGATGGAAGAGGATTATTTACTTAAAGCTTATCAACTTTCCTGGCATTTCAACAACAGCTTTTCCACTTTCCAGCATATTGCATAGCATATGATATCCATACACCTTTCCATCTTAAGGAACCACTAAAAAATGTACATATCAAGAAATTCCCTCAATTTATCCTATACCAATAAATTCCACAAATTATAAGAGGAAGAGCAAAATGCAGTTGTCCCATACAAAGGAGATGGTGCAGTTGTTCCCTACGGGTGTGGAGTAGATTGTTTTGTTCTGGGGAAGTGGTTTGGGTTGGTAACGCTTCAATCAATTTCTCATTTTTTCAGCATAGAGTCTGGAAAAATTGAGAAGATGAAGAGGAGTAAAATTTTATGCAGATTGTGTAATAGAAGCAGTCCTATAGGTCATTTGGACTGAAAGTAACAATTTTAAAGAAAATGAAGAAACTTTGAAATATACTTTATACATGACCTATAGTTCGCTTTATCACAAGCTTTTTGATATTGTATTTACCATTCTGTACTATCAATTCAAACTTCACAAAGAGGTCTGAATATAAAACAAAAATATATAAATATATAAGGTAAGCTTGTAAAAGTGGAGAGAACGTTCACAAAAGTAACAGAGTCGGGTTTTGAGCCCTCTAATTGCATCTCCTCAAAGAGCTCTAAAGCTTTGGTACCCTGCCCATTTTGTGAAAGCCCAGATATCGTCATTTCATTCCAAATTCCCACATTTTGCGGACATGGTAACAAGGGCATTTTCAACAGAAACAAAAGATATCAACCCATCTTTCACCGCAAGACAATGAATTTGCTTGCCCGTATCGACAAGCACCCAAAGTTAAATTAGCCTTTGTAAATGGCCAGAATATGCAGCTTTGCTTTCATATGCCATCCCAAATGGACAAAAACAATGGCTACGTGGTAAAATTGAGGGTGTGTACGTAGAGAGAAATTTAAAAAATTTAAAAGTGGTATAGGGAGAACTGAGAAGTAATGGGTGTGTAATGAGAGTAAAAATGGTGTGCAAATTAGCTAGCAGTCCTCTATCTTGTTTAAAATAAAATGAAACATAAAATAGACTATAATTATCAAATAACAAGGACTATTATCTATAATTTATGAGCATTTATTTTATATAAAATGTGCTCATCACTACTCTATGCCCACGCTTTTATGCCAAATCAGGGCCTTTGGGACATGAATTTTGGGTTCCTAAAATTTTACTCACATTTTCAATTTTTATTCAACAGTTTTGAACATGACATATATGTTTTTTATATATTATATATGCCTGTGATCTATATATGTATACTGTGAGCTTGTAGCTCTAGTAGTTAAGAGTAATTACTCTTACACTCAAGATCTTCGAATGCCCTCTTCCATTTGGCTTTCACTTCTAACTATTGGGTGTGTCTAGGCCTAGAGATGTCTTGATGTGAGTTTTCTTGTTTCGGCCTTGGCTTCTCTTACATATGTACGTACCGAAAGAAGATAAAAATTAAATAGATAGTTTTGATTATCAAATTACAATGCGGAGTGAGTCTCACAAATTATACATTATCATGTTTAAGATAAGATATATCTTAATGCATTAAGAGACATCTATATATAATAAATATATATATGTGCGCACGAGCTAGCCTACCAATAGTTTGAAGTGTTGGTGCATAGAATAACTATTGTACATCAATATAATCATGCTAACCATACATATGTCTGTACTATACATGTATGCACATATATATATTATATGCATGGATCGATATAGTGGTTTCATATTTAATGTAAAACCATGTAAAACTGTGATATATGTTACATCATGGGTTTCAGTGAATTCCTAGAATGATTGGGTTGTGCATGCGCAATTGTGTAGAGCAGCAAGAAATATATATATATATAACATAGATGCAATGAAAGTTTTCATGTCTAATTAATATTCCTTCTGTACATATATCATTATCTAGCAGTAAGTTTTTGATCATTGATGTTACCCCTACACTAAAAAACAAAAAAACCTGCAGTAGTATATATGGCGGATAGAACTCCTAATATATGAATCAGAAAAATTGAAATATATAATAGAAATCTTTAAATATGTATTTTAACTACACATGCAGGGTTTGAAATCAATAAATATTCAAGTAAATTTAACCCTTAGATGTATTATTCCTCAAATTAAGTTTCTTGGATAAATATTTATGTTGTTTCAACATCTACCATAGTTGAATTTCTTTGTTTTTTTTTTTTTTTTTTTAAATTTTATTTCGTGAAAGAAATTCAAATTTGAGATATATTCAACATTGCAAAAAATCCAAAATTAATAGTGAGTTGATCTTTTCGTTGTTAAAAGCAAGCTAAAAGCGAGAATTTGTACGTTTTAGGATCATTAGATCTCTTTGTTAATTAGTATCATTATGTTTATTATAATTAAAAAAAATAAGGCTTATCAATGATGTACATGCACCTAATTACAAGCATCTAATAGATAATTAATTAAGTAGTTTGTCATCGTTTCCTGGCCAAAAAAAAAAAAAAAAGTAGTTTGTTATATTTAATAATGAAAACCTTATAATATGATTTCATCTCAATCGATCATGAAATTATTTCCAAAAATCTCTCATGATTGTTTATGTTGGTATAATGAGAAAGTCTTACAGCATAAGTAAACATATTGATATCAAAAGTGCCATTGATATGACGTCTTATATATCGTGAAGTTAGCAGGTCAAAATTTGAGTTTTCATTTCAATTTAAATATGTATGCTTGTTAGCTTCGATCAGGCAAATATATGTACTACGTACTGGTTCTTCTTAATTTCTTGTCATGATTGATATCATATATATGGTGGTGTTATTTGATTAATATATATCTTTCAATACAGAAAATTAATCTGTCAAGGATTGTGATATATCGATCATATTGATATTTTTTAAAGTACAGCATCAAATTAAGGAGAAAGAATACTACGTCCAAGAAATGCGGCGTCGTATAATTGTTAGAGAAATTGTTTTATGGAATTATATATGTTATATACATATTTTAATTTGTATCTATTTCTCTAATTAGATGACTAATTGTCACGCGATGAGAGAAATCAACAAATTAAACATATGGTCTCACAAATTTATTTATTTTTTTTGTAATTGTCAAATTACGTGATAAAAAAAAAATAGATACGTACGTTACTTTTATAAACTATCTCATAAATAATTTTTTGTCATCGTTGTGAAACCCTTATAAAGTTAATTAAGCACCCATTTCTAAAAGGTTTTGCGTGCGTGTGAGTGGAGACTAAAAGGAACCAAACCACAGGAAAGCAAAAGAAGTCCAAGATTGACTGAAAGAGTTGGGAAAGTAATTATCTCAACAAGAAGAAGGAAGCATAAACCATAAAGAAGAAGGCCAAGGAATCTAGGATTTCAGTGCTAGCTTGTACTGCTCTCTTACCCCACCCCACCCCACCCCACCCATATGTGATATGTCAATATAATTAATTAAATTTAATGGAGAGATCCATACGTAGTCTAGCTAGGAATGGAATGTGGCAAAGCCTGAAAAAGCTCTCAGCAGACCCTACACATGCAAGTTTGCCCAAAAAAGATACAAAAAGTTTCAACCCTAGCCTTTGATTACTTTTCATCACCCCCCATGTGGGTCCCCCCAATATCTTGTTATATTTCAACATCTTTGTACTTTGTTGCATCATGCTCCATGATCCCTTCGCTAAAAATCTGCTTCCAAATCATATATCTCTCTCTCTCTCTCTCTCTCACCCACCCAAACCCAAACCCAAACCCAAACCCAAATCCAAAACCACCTCAAGAGTCCAGTACTTGATCAATAGATGGATAGAATTATATACTTCTTCTCTCTTCAATATTTTGTAGCTAGCAATTGCATTCTAAATATATAGAAAAAACTTGGAAACCAACACACACCCACATAAACATGGACATGAATTACACAAACAAGCTCGCAAACAACTCTGACAGCCATGGCCATGGAGATATTGATCATGACCATATTTCCATGGAAGATCCCATCCTCCATCAGCATCATCATCATCAAATTTCCTATGTCCATCACCCAGTTTGGCCAAACTTCCCTCTTCATCAAATGCCATCCTCATCTGCTCATCCTCATCATCATCATCATCATCAAGTTTCCCGGCCTACAATAACAAGTGATGATCAATTTGGTGGTGATCACGATCAACTTCAAGAAGATGATCATCATCAAGATGAGGAGGAGGCAGATGAAGAAGAAGGAGATGAGCAGCTTGGAGCCATGAAGGAAATGATGTACAAGATGGCGGCGATGCAGCCGGTGGACATTGACCCGGCCACAATCCGGAAGCCGAAACGGAGAAACGTCCGGATCAGCGATGACCCGCAGAGCGTGGCTGCGCGTCACCGGCGAGAGAGGATAAGCGAAAAGATTCGTATCCTCCAAAGACTCGTTCCCGGGGGTACCAAAATGGACACAGCTTCCATGTTGGACGAAGCCATTCGCTATCTCAAGTTCTTGAAGAGGCAAGTCCGGTTACTACAATCATCAAATCATCATCATCATCATCATCATCAAATGTTACACCCTCAACCTCAACTTCTTGATTGGCTGTCCCCTATTACTAGTGTTACACCCAACAACAACCACCACTATCATGCTTCTACCACCACCGCTGCCGCCGACACCCCGACAACTAGACCAGCGGCCGGATTCGCCTTTGGAGGCGGCAGCGGAGGTGATGCAGCTAGCAGCTGCTTTGGGCTTCAGTCATGAGGTACTCAATGATTAGTACGTACAAACGTACCACATATATGATATTAATTATAATGTGTACGTGTGCTAATTACCAGTTAATTACTTAATTGTAATAGTTAATTAAGCACACATGATGATCATGATGGGCGGGGAAGTGATGATGTGGAGCAAAAAGGTTGTTAGGATATTGTTGACTAAGGGGCTCAAGAATAATCATAACACTTTGGTTGGATTACGTAGTAGCATATGTCCATAAAAATATATAATAAGGAGGTATTCAGACCATCTCATACAATTGGCCCCAAAGTTTGTTTGGCCGACTCTCTTTCGGGAATAAAACAGTGACGTCACTTCCTATTCAATCTCATTATTGTATATAAATACTATATATATAGTCTCTTCACAACGCATGCACTTTTTAGTTTTGCCGGTGCAATATGTCATCAACGTGTCTAGTTTTTTCATTTTCATTTTTAAATTTTTATTTGTTTGAGAATAATCGATTATATTTGAAATGTTGGTATTGGATTAAACATACTTTTTATTACGTAGATTCTTTATTTAAGAGTAAATAAGGGATTTTTTTGTATGACTTATTTCATATTGTAATTTGATAATTGAATTTATTATATTTTAGGTCTCATTTTAAGGATTTTATCTTAAAAAAAATTAGATAAATCAAAAATTATTTAACTCTTGATTGGTCATTTTTCAAAGATTTGTAGAAAATACTATGTTTCTTAATTTATTTGATCAAAATTAGACATTTTGTCTAATATTTTTCAGAGATAATATTCGAATAAAGACACAAATCACGAAAGATCTCTTATTGGCAAAGTGTATACTGTGTATTTGATCGAGGAATGATATGCAGATATCTGTTAGTGCATTAAAACAGTAACATGAACGTGTCCAGTGTTTATATTTGTTTAAATTTTATTTGAAATGTTGGTAATGGATATGATTAAAACAGCTACGTGCATGTCTTGTCTTTGAGGAATTATTTGAAAATATTTGTTAATGGATTAAAACAGCAACATGAATGTCAAGTGTTTTTCATTTTCTTTTTGTTTGAGAAGTAACTGATTCTATCTGAAATATTGTTCAATTATTTTGCTCTTCTACTCTTTTTAGATAGATCTTTTTTTATTTTAATCAGACTATAGATTTCTTTTTTGAAATTATGAATAAATTAATCATCAAAAGAAGTATTTGTACCTTTTTATTTTCGTCCTCTCTCAAGCACGTACTCTCCACTTATATATACATGAGATCGACCACTGTCTTCCTCACCAACATTCTTATCACATGTCCTCTACTTCTCAGATTAAGAAAAAGAGTACCCATTATGAAAACTAATTAGCAAACAGATCACTGTAAGCATCTCTGGGATGTACCAAATATATATATAGGTTAAATATCTACTTTATTAATCTATGTGGCATTTTGTTATGAACATTTGTTTCCACAAAATTTTTATTCCAATGGATGAAGCAAATTAATGGCTAAGAGAAATATTATTTTACTATTTATCCTTATCTTTTGTTACTTTAAAGCTCATGTGCAGCAAAATAATGGGATGAACCAAATTTGTAATTTCCTCAATTCAATATTAGGATAAACTCCAAATGCAACTTAATTACTTCAACTGGCAAATATTCCAATGTATGAAGCCTTCTTCAAATTGCTGCATGCTCTTGCTACCTCGGTTGAATGAGAGTAAATCCTATGTGGCATAGTACATGATCTCTGCTACCTCTGTTTGAGGTGCTCTAATTAAGAACTAAGCAGAAGAGACATATCTATGCTCTTCGCATTTAAAGTGGATTGTAATAAGAATAAACTTAGATTATGGATTCGTGAAGAGAATTAATTCCTAAATTGACATGAAGTTCCACTGGAATTTTATTTTATTTTTCTAGCTGAAACTGACATGTTTTGATCTCACTCTCAATATGCAAAACAAGCCTTGATGAAACCTTAGAAGCCCTAAATTAAGGCTCATATATATAGTATATATTGCAAGAAACCTTAGGAGCCCTCTGAATTATCCATCCAAGTATAGCTATTGAGAAACCCTAGAAAAGTTTAATAATTTTCATTCATAATTTTCGACAGATTAACCCCACCCTGATTATTATGTATAGTTTATTTACCGCTTTATTACATTGCATTTTGGTGTATTCGACACTGGAGTATGGGTACGTGGTGGCTACCCAGTGACCAATGATAAAAGAACACTCCAACCCAATAGTCTTTTATAGGCAAATAATGCCACTATGCCGTCCAGTATACAAAGGTCAATATCCCTGTAGTGTTCATTAAACCTACGTTTTAGAAGAAGAGCTAGTCATATGTGGCAACATGCATCTCGGTCTCTCTCTCTCTCTCTCTAGCTATTAGTAGAGCAATGGTATTTGTAAGAAAAATCCTTGTTAAGTGTTTCTACCATTTTTACAAAGTTAAAATGAAGTGCCCTTCATATTGGTAGCATCTTCCTGTTTTAAAACAATATAATTTTTCTTTTTCTTCCCAAAATCCGTGTTTGAATGTCTATATATTTTTGGGTTTTGTTTCCTTATTCCTGGAGCGGTCAGTTTTCTCTTTCTTTGAAGGAAGCAAGCAAAATAAAAAAATCCAAAAAGATCTTTTTTGAAGTTTGGATTTTGCTTGAGCGCAGTGTCCGCTCAAATAATTAGAGTTAAAATTTAATATAAAGCTTTTGTAAACTATTTTGCATACTATGGAGATAAACTTGTCAAGAAACAGAGTAAAAATTAGCGAAGGAAACAACACCGAGTCCTCGGCAACGAGTTTGCACAGTGAATGTTCACACTTGATCAGTTTCGTATATATCCATATATTAGCTAGTACAAAGTTTCAAATGAAGTATACCTTATTTTAGCCGCACCATAGTGACGTATCACTTAGGGGACCGTGCGACTCCGTATTATAATTCGACAATCAGAGCCATCCATTTCTAAGTCTCAATTTAAGGAATCATGCTTGTAAATGATCTTGTTTACATATAGAAATCATTATATTCATATATTTATTCGATCAAAATTAAATGATTTAATAGTTTCCAATTGATCCAATTTTTTAGATGAATGATCTTTGAATAAAGTTAAAAAATAAACAACTCCAATAAGCAAACTAGAGGCAGCACCCCAATCATGTTTTTGCTTAAAGAAAAATATATGGCATGGATCGATATTAATATATGGGCTTTATTACAAGTCACCCACCTAGATTATGATCTTGTTTGCATTTCACCACCTAAATTAAAAATTGAATCTATCTGTCACATGAATTTAAAAAAATTTGCAATGTCACGCCTACATCCAATTCCATCATTTTCAAGGGTTTTTTTGCCATTCCAAACCTAATCCCCATCTCCACCGCCACCACCAATCTCCAGCCACCCCAACCTCTCCTCCTCTCTCTCTCTCTCTCTCTCTCTCTCTCTCTCTCTCTCTCTCTCTCTCTCTCTCCTCCTTTCTACCTCCACATCAAACCCTTCTTTTTTTTTGGAAACGCCATGGATCCAAGAAGCTTTCCTCCAACATTCTCATCTTCTGGGACTAGATTTTGAGTTTGGATTTAAACCCCAATTTGGGTTTTATATTGCCATCGTCGTAGATTTCGAAAGGAGGAGAGAGAGAGAGAGAGAGAGAGAGAGAGAGAGAGAGAGAGAGAGAGAGAGAGAGAGAGAGAGAGAGAGTTAAGCTTGGAATGACGAAAAAACCCCTGAAAAAATGATGGAAAAGTTGACAGAATTAGATGGCGGTATGATATTGTAAATTTTTTTAAATTCAGATAATAGATTGATTCAATTTTTAATTTGGATGGTGAGGTGTAAACATGGTGTAAATATTATTTAGGCGGGTGAAATGTTAAAAAGCCTAATATATGTGAAGAAGAATTTGCATTCATATTAATAGATGTGCTGAAAGAACTCAGGCTTTACAATATCGTGATTCTCCAACCTCAAGTAATAAAATCCCTGGCCCACCAATTAAATAAAAAAATCCTCTCGAATTTTGTACCCATCCAAGCCTCTCTTCCGGCCTCCATCCACACAACTCTTTTCGCTCCCTCATTCCTTACGACTTTACCTCTTCTAAACATCAATTGTCCTTATTTAGTGACAGTAAAAATGTGATAAATCATTATTAAAACACAATGATATATCCTTTATCCAGATATAAGTTATAAGCCCATAAGGTCAATATTCTATTGATTTCTTTATTCTTTTTTTATTATTCAAAGCCACCCCCACTACAGAGAATTTCTAGATCCGTCCATGCCCAAAGTGATGCATCATTATGGGTTACATGAGGTATACTTAGTTTAAAGGGCCCTGTATACAATGGTTCTCTTTCATCAGCTCTCACTATTGAGATTGAGGCTCCTGCAATTCCCTTCTAATCAACTTGTGCACTACCAAAATAAACTTGTGCACTAGGTATGAATCAATGCAGAAAACAGTTAAAAGTAAATCCACAATCGTGAGAGAGAGAGAGAGAGAGAGAGAGAGAGAGAGAGAGAGAGAGAGAGAGAGAGAGAGAGAGAGAGAGAGAGAACACCTAATAAAACTCACAGGTGATCTCAATTTCGTATCATGTCTATACAAGTTATATGAATGCCAATCCAGCAATAGTCGTTTCAATGTCAACCAATTGTAAGTGGAACGATGTCATTACAAATTTGCATTCACATAACTTCAACATGGTAATTACAGTACACTTTCTAAATGCATAGCAGCGAAAATCTATGCTTGTAAGATAACCCGAGGAGTACAAAACTTGAGCGATGTGACATCCTAAAGGATTCGTGGATCCAAATGGCCAACAATCAAAAGAGCAAAGAAATTCTAAGAAGCATGTGATTGTAAGCTGCAGCAATAGCAAGGCGTGCCACAACTAGGCCTTTTTTGTAACACCAGTTGCCTGTGTCTTGACTCTGGTGTAAAAGTTAAATTTGCCTTATTTGGGTAGAAAAATCGACCCTCAAACCATGTATGTCATGCCAACCTGCATTAGATGCGTATGGGGCACACTCAAATTTGCAATCCCCCTCCTGCAATTCTTTCTCAAGAAGGCATAAAAGTAATTAATGATTAACTTCTTAATAAACCAGGAATCTTTCCTGGCCCTAATATCCCCATGGCCAAGAAGATAGACAACCCCTGATTCTTTAGCCTTGCGTATAAAAGATAGTTCCCCCTCAATACTCTGCTCAGCATCGGACGTTGTTGACTGTGTAGGGGGTGCTGGCATCACCTCCTCTGATGTGCTTGCTTCTGCGACTGGCGGCTTGCTTGCCTCCTTGTACTCAGACAGGAGAGGAACGCCAAGTGAGTAGACACTTCCATTGGGGGCTATAAGAACCCTTGAGCAAGAGGACTCATCCTCAGAATCTGTATCACAGTCATCCCCGTCACTCTCCAGTGACCGCTCCTGAGCTTCCCGACGAATGAATTTCTCAAGGCTCTCAATTAGTAGCTGTTCAAATGTCTGGTGACTTTCTTTACGGACATCCTTGTAGCCATACCTGTTGAAGTCATAACATCAGACGTGTAAGGAAACTAAACAAATGTGAACATCAATGATTCCACCTTATCTATTGTCAGATGTTTTGATCGAAACTAATACATTTTAGCTGAGGCTGACATTTTCAAGAATGATTTGGCAATTTGACATTTCATAAAACACAGGGTCATGTGGTCATGCCATTGAGGTCCAGTATTACAATATGGATAAAAAATTTGCACAAGATTCAACAATGGCCAGCACCTTACTCTCTCAACTCACAGAAATTTAGCATGTTACCTGGCGATGCAACGAAATATGTGGTAGCTTTTTGGGCAGACACGCCGGAAAAGAAACCTTTCACTTTGAGGCACTACAGGAACTGGAACATACTTTATACAAACAAATATGACCATTGAGTGGATTGCAGGAAGTGTGGTCAGAAAATGGCCAAAAATTGCTGGTATTCCCTTCACCAGCTCATTATATAGCAAGCCAATGCCTGGAGCTCTGATTGTACCAAGATTGCAACCCAATTCCCGCATCAAATCCATTGACAGCTTTTGCTTGACTTCAGTTTCATACTTAAGCTTGCTTCCATAGTTCCAGATAAACATTATAAAGAACATAATTATGGCAAAGACCAAAATTATCCAACTTCCATCCCCCACACTCCACAAAACTGATGAGAAAAAGGTCAACTCCAAACCCAGGAAGATTACTATGAAACCCAGCACAATGATAATGTTTATCTGCCATATAAGAAGCATAACAATTGTTACTAAAATGGTCGTCATCATCATCACTCCTAGCTCAGCAATGCCTGTAGTAAAAGAGGATCATCATCAAGATATTAAAAGCCTGTATATAAATCGGTTTTATGCAAATTGAGTTCATCCATGCAGGTACATGAAACATATAATTGATATAAACTGTTGAAATAATTCATGACAATACCTGTATGTTATTTTGCAAGCGTGTAAAACCAGATCAGTGGTTGATTCTGAGTTGGAACCACAGAGATATTTTAGAATGTGAGGTTTCAAGTCATGTAGGACTGACCTACTGGGTTCCAACTTAGAAAAACAAGAAAGTGCAATGACGGGTTCAAAAAGTGAAAGTCACCAAATACAAAAAGGGATCATTCCATAGCATTTAGATGGTTTATCCATAAAAGATATAAGATGTAGTATGTTATGCATCTAAGAGAGAAAAAAAAAAAAAAAAAAAAAGACTCCAAATTAGTATTATTTTTATTAATCATAAAGAATTTTAAATTGAAATTCTATTACGAATGTTAATTTATATATCTTTATGAGTTATTTGATTTTAGTATCAAGTAACTAGATGGATCCCACACACTGTTTAAATGTGACTTTAAAATATAAAAATAAAAGTTGTGTGTTTAAATATCATAGGAGTAAAAAGAAAATGGGTTGTGTTGAAAACAGTATAGAAGTTTTTTCTTTGAAGAAGTAATTTGTTTTAGTAAAAAGTATTAAGGAAATTGAAAACTTTTAAAACACATGATATAGCTTTCTTCAAAATGAAAAATACAAGAAATTTAGTTGGAAGTAAGTTTCAGGTATGAAACGGCCAAAAAGAGTTCTAATTGTTGGGATTAGGCCCATAACAAGAATAAACAACAATAGAGAGGATATCTCCAAAAAAAAAAAAAAAAAAAAAAAAAAAAAAAAAAAAAAGGGGGAAAATTTTAAAAAAAAAAAAAAAAACACAAGCAGAATGAAGTGAAGGCTAGAGTGCAGAAATAAGAAAAAAAAAAAAAAAAGGAGAGAATTTTATTATTCAAATATTGTCATTTCAGTAAGGCATTTTTGTTCAACAGATGTTATAACACACTACCACATTTTCTTTTTCTTCTGGTACTAACTCCCACTTTATATATAACACAAAAATAGATTACTTTTACTTTATAGCAACATGCAAATGATTTAGAACTTACCTTTTTGTTGAAACCTACAGCAATAATAAAAAATTGTCTAACCAAACAAAGTTTGTCTAGTCAAGTGTGTGATAAATTGGAAGTACTACTAGGTGAGGGGATGCAAAAGATTGATTCAGATCCCATACAAACCTAAACAATTAGCTTTATGTAAAAGCTTGTTTTGTAAGACAGCTACAAGTAACCCAAAATTTACCGAAAGTTCATTAACAAATGAAAAACAAACATGAACAGAATATGGGATTAAATAGTTTGGAGCATAATGAAAAATGAGTATTACCATATGCATTTCCAATCTCATCGATGCTGGAAATAGAGCAGATAGACACCAGGCAAACTACCAGCAAAAACCAATTTACGACAGGGATATATATTTGCCCCATGAATTTCCGGGAGGTATGTATGATTTTGAGACGAGGGAAACAACCAAGTGCCATTGATTGTTTAATGCATGAAAATGTGGCTGTTGTCATTGCACGACTAGCAATCAATGCAGCAATGTTAGCAATGAAGAACACAGGCCAGAAAGCTCCATCTGCAGGCAAAGACAGTAGAATTTCTCAAGAATTAATTTTCATCTATGCATGCAATACAACGTTACAAACTGCTAACAAGGGATTTATTAAGTTTACAATATATCTAAGAATTAATAAAACAAGTATGATCCCTGAAGAATACGTAGAAAGTCCAAACCATTTAGACTACTAATGATGGAAATGAACCAATGATTGCTTACTTGGAATTGAAGAAAAGAAAGCTTGCCCAGCCCCACTGGGGTTCTCCATAAGGTATGCGGCTTGACCCAAATAACCCAACATAAGACAGGGCAAAACAAGAAACACAAATGTAAGCTGCAAAGAACAAGTACCCAGTAAATTAATGTAGTAATCAGAAGGCCAACACCATATGCTCTGACACTATGTTGTATCACAAGAAATGTATAAGATAGTTATCCAGAAACCACTAATTTCTTCATTCTTTACCTGGACTGATCGAACAGAAAAGTAGCAAAGATCTGCAAACATTGCCTCAGAACCTGAAACATACTATGCCATCAGTAACAATAAGAAAAACAGGCAAAAATTTAGTGTTGATACCCACTAATATTTAGGTTCCCAGTTCACCATATGAATCAAGACACAAACTTGAACCCTATTTGCATATAAAAGCTTAAGAGTTCTATCAATAATTCACACCTTGTGAGTGATGTTTCACATCCCATAATTCATGCTTTGAGTTCTTTCAATAATAAGACAATACCAACACCACACCCTTTTTTTCCCTTATAAAAAGAAACAGAAGAAACAAGCTACGGGATAGAGTAAGAAGATTTTTTTTTTTTTTTATTTGCAAAGCTGTGGAATACTTCCCCAGTTTCATTATAGAAGAATTACAAAGGGGGTGGGGTGAAGGAACTATGGGAAAAGATTTTGGGCTTCTTTGTGGGTGTCAGTTTCAGTTGAATTTAGTGATTTATAACTTTCTACTATTCTTTTAGATTGGAAGGCAGCTATAAATTAGGGCTCTCTAAGTATGTTTAATAAGAGAGGTGAGCAATCTAACCAGCCATCTCTCCTCGTTAATAATTAAGCAACATATTGCCACTAATTCCAGAAACCACATTTCTAAAACCAAAATCCTTGTAGCTGAGCCTTTATACCTGCAATAGCTTTATTTGTTTCTGCATTAAACCTTATCTCAGTGAACTAGTTCAATAACTCAAATTCCTGACTAACATTCTGCCTCTTTTCTGTTGTCTTGGGATTTTGGCTTTCGAAGGAATCTAAATGATCAGGAAGTGGGGGGAGTTAACAGAGTTTTTGGCCGTCTTAGAGAATGCTTTTCTGGTTCCTTCAAAATCGAATAGAAGAATATGGATGTCTGAGCCATCAGGAGATTTCTCAAGTAAATCCTATTCAAAGCAATTGATGGACAATTCTCTCTCTCTCTCTCTCTCTCTCTCTCTCTCTCTCTCTCTCTCTCTCTCTCTCTCTCTCTCTCTTTCTCTCTCTCCTTTTGGTCTCTCACATGCAATTTGGTAGGCAAAAGTACCTCTGAATGTACAGGTGTTAGCTTGGATTATATCCCATGGGAGGATGAACACCTGTGATATGGTTCAATGGAGACAATCTTCTTGGTGTCTCTCTCCCCACTGGTGTGTAATGTGTAAGAAGGATGCTGAAAGCTCAATTCATTTGCTGCTTCTTTGTCCCATTGCACTTACCTTGTGACAGAGACTTTTAGGGAGACTAAAGTGAACTGGGACATTCCAGCTTCATGTGAGTGCTTAATGTGTGCTAGATATAAGTTTTTTTGGAAGGAGAAAGAGGGGTGTGGTGTTGGGGATGCATGCTGTGATGACTGTTTTGTGGGTAATTTGGATGGAGAGAAATAAAAGAGTCTTTGATGATGCTAAGGGGAAAGAAGTAGATAATTTGTAGGGGAGCGTTTGGTTTTGGGCTTCATTATAGGCATCAGTCACTCCAGCTTTCAGGGACAACTTAATTCCTGCAATTATGTCTTATTGGGAGGCTGTTATGTGTTAGCATTTAATTATTGGTGTTTCACTACTCTGTTATACTCTATTTGTTTGGCTTTTACTATCCTAGAGTTTGTTACCTAGGATCTTGTAGGATGGTGGACATCTTGTCCACTGTATTGTTCTATGAACTTCGTTATTTTCATTAATGAAAACCTGTTTCTCATTAAGGGTTTAAAGGCATTAAAATAATTTGTAAATTTCTTTCATAAGAAACAGAAATTTTATTAATAAAGAAAATGATTCCAGTGGGAATGTGATCCATTCATAATTTAAAATTTAAAATTTATAGAAACAAGATAGCAACCATAATGCATCCCCAAATCCACGTTCTCCAGATTGATTACCTGTTGCGCATAGAATACAACCCCCGAGAGAATACCAAGCCTTAGCTGAGTTCCTCTTGAAGAAGTAATAGATGTGAACAGGATTGAATGCCTTAAAGACACTGCTGTCATATTTAACAAGGTTGTAAATCCCAATGCTCCCAAGGGAACAAAACCATATGAATAAGGCAGGCCCTACAGCAAGGCCAACTTTACTTGTCCCAAATTTCTGTACACTGAATAAAACTATAAGAAAGGCAACTGAAATCATCACCACTTCATCTGCACCCATAAGAAAAAGGGAAGTAAGAATCTAATTTTATGGTTAAACTAAAACAGCATAAACAGCTCAACTATATGTAGAATAAAGAAATAAAAAGAAAAAAGAAGAGAAAGAAGAGGTAAAAAAGAATAGGAAACAAAGATTTTCATCCCAGTCAACCACTTCAAAAAACTGCTTTCATGAAATGAGGAATGCATGATTTGGCCAAAATTTAGAACCATTGATATTACAAGCATGTTGTGCTTCAAGAAATTGATAAAACACACATGAAAACAAAAAAAATATTACTGGGGAAGCACAAAAGACAGATGTGAGAGGCAAAAGCAACAAAATGATATACAAAATGCTTAATTAAAACAAGGAAAATGACCATCAGTAATTACTTAACCATCAGACTGGGGGACTACTTCATATTGTAAGTGACAAACTTTAGAGCAATAAGTACGAATAGATTTCGTTTTCATGGATACTTCCATAGCAGATCTGGAGGCATGTCCTGATGCACGTGTTAGAGAAGAGACCGAGGCAGGTCTTTTCTAGAATAAAATTAAAAAGTTTCCTTGGTAAGCTTATGCTTCACATCAGAGGTACACACAGAGTATTTACTCTTTTACTGCTGAAACACACACAATATTGTTGCTTTTCCTCTTGCTAACCACAACTCAAGCTGCACAAAGC
This sequence comes from Dryas drummondii, assembly GCA_003254865.1. NCBI lineage: Eukaryota > Viridiplantae > Streptophyta > Magnoliopsida > Rosales > Rosaceae > Dryas > Dryas drummondii. Next base: position 1,104,449 of record QANW01003389.1, read on the forward strand.
AAAAAGTAACTGCTGTTTTGATGAGGGAAAAAGAAAAGGTCCACTTGTTCATTCCAAATCATAATACACCCATTGGATATTAAGGTCATACCATGAAGGGCAGCATTCTTTACCACTATAAGTTCCAATAACAAAAAAACTCCTCAGTAAGCTTATGCTTCGCATTAGAGGTACACACACTATACTTTTACTGCTGAGACACAAAATATGGTAGTACTTCGTTTGCTAACCACAAGTCAAGCTGCATCAAAGCTAAAAGTAACTGTGGTTTGATGAGGGAAAGAGAAAAAGTCCACTCCTCCATTCCAAATTGGATATTAATGCCATGCCATCAAGGTCAGGATTCTTTACCAACTAAAACGCAACCACTGTGACTCCAGAAATCAGCATTCATCATAGGCAAGTCAAAATTATAAATATATGCATCACCTGAAACAGTTCTTTATGCTAAGATATCAAATTTTAGTTTTATTAAGAACCACAAGATTTCCATATTCTAAAGTTCTATGCTAGAACTCCATACTGTCCAAGCCATACTATCCCTAGCCCAAAACCTGAACTATCTAGCCCCTTAAGCTCAATCATGACTGTAAACTGCCAACTATGATAACAATACATCAAACAAAAAAATAGAAAAATAAAAAGCAGAAAGACAAAAAGTAAAGACAAATTTGAGACTTGCTCAACAGGTTAAACAATACCTTGCTCAATTGCATCTACTCCAACCTTTAGACCACCAACAGCTGACACTACTGCATTAAGAAAAACAAGAAAATGAAAAGCAATCACAAGGTAACACCAAACATAAAAATAATTATGCAAACCCACTCTTCTCAATTTAGAATGATATAAAAATATACATGGAAGGATCACTGCAGTATTTCCTCATTTCATCACATCATTAGTAGGTTGATCAGTTGCAACAATAAACAAAAGAATGGTGATGCAGTAGCTACAGCTTGGTTAGAAAAGAAGTATCCTCTTTGGAAGCCCAAGACTAAGTCCTTTAGCCTAAATCTAACAATAAGGCCTTTTGGGTCTAAAATGAAGTCCCAATGTCCCATGGTAGTGCAAGAATCAGAAATAAATAAATAAATAAATAAGTAAACGAGACAATCTAAGAGTTTTATTAAGAGTTTATTTGGGTATAGTGTTATTAAGAGTCTACTTATTTGGGTCTTAGGAAAATACAATGTATCTAGGTTCTTTAAGGGTCTCTTAGTGTCTAATGAAGCTTCTAGTATTGTAAATTGTAATAAGACTTTGGTATTTTACGAGTCTTTGGGAGATGTATTTGAAGCCTATAGATAAGGCTATTTTCTGTACACCAATTGAGATTTTGATGAGTTAAAATTAAGTGTTTTTGAAGCCCACGGAGTTCTGTTTTTGTTTTGTTTTTATTGTTAATCTTTGTTAGCTGTAGCCTAAAGAGTGGATGTTCAGGGGACAAGGTGTGTCTCTCTTTTCTTCCTACATTCTTCTCCATCTCTCTTATTTCTCTAAACTTACAGCAGGCATAAACCCTATTTGTTCAATTAAAATATTATAGTCCTAAAATTTATATCACCCTAATCCCACCATAATCATAGGCAACACCCACCTTGTGTTATCCTGCATCAAATAGATTGTGCAAATACCTGACATTGCTGGCGTAACAACCCCATCAGCTATCACCATAGCAGTACCAGCAAGCACTAACATCAGAAGAAGCTTTTTCAGAGTCAGTGAAGCCTCAAGCCTTTCCTTGATTTTTAAAGATCTCTCAAGTTCAGGAGATGGCACCTTTAGCCTGAAGCTCGATATACGGGCATCTGACGGAAGCTGATTAGGAAGAAGACTGACCTTAGCATGTCGACAGATCAATGAGTACAAAGCAAATGTACCACCTGGAACAGTTAAATAGCCATAAATAAATATGCATTCAAGCAAATATTTACTTTTGTACTACATACATAATAGGTTTGTATTTTGATAGATATATATACAGAGAGAGAGAGAGAGAGAGAGAGAAAGAGGATGACAGAAAATGGAGGCTTAATTTACAACATGAAGCATACCTTCACCATCATCATTAGCCCAAAGAACGACCAGCACATACTTAAGCAAGGGGATCAAGATTAAGGTGTATAGGACTAGCGACAATGCTCCAAGAACATCTTCATTTCCATTAATAGGTGCCTTACTAAACATCACACTGAAGGTATACAATGGACTTGTTCCAACATCACCAAAGACAACCCCAAGGGTCTGAAACGCAATTATTATTTTCCTTCCAAAACTGAAATCCTGCAATTAAATATACTTTATTATTACAACAAAGTCTAATAACAAAATAAGTGCCCTATGCAAAGCAAATATAATTCAGCATAATTCAATAGTGTTTGTAGTGAAAAACACCTTCTAGCCTTGTCTTAGATGTATTCTAGAGTTAGACTAATTAGCAAACAAACACACAATATATATAGCAGCAAAAGAAAGCACAAAGAACACCAAAAGTTTGTTCTCGAGGTTCGGCGAACTTTGCCTACGTCCCCGTGTGATCCGTAGAGAATCACAGCTTCACTATATTTAGAATTGGATTACAAGAACTTGTTGAAACCCTAACCCTAGCCTCCTAGTGTTGCCGCACCCTCTCTCTCTAGTCTCACACTGTTTTTCTAAGTATTTTCAGTATTCTATCACCCTTTCTCTAGAGCTGTAGCAACCTTTATATAGACATAGGTTTGCTGCTTACAGTAGGATTCCTAGTCCTAATAGAATTAGGTAAAGATAAAGGAAAAACAAAAGAACTCCTTCCGGACTTAGGAAAGGTAATGCGCATGTTCCCTTTTGCCCTTCAATCTCCGTACCCCACTAGGAAAACCAAAAACTGCCCCAGAAAAATAACTGATGCTCGCTGCCTTTGGGCGACCAGTCAGCCACCACCCTCTGGAAGTTCCAGCGAGCCAAAATCACAACAA
>QANW01003389.1:1109283-1210445 GCA_003254865.1 Dryas drummondii
AAAGCTCAGTTTTATCTTCCGCATTCTTCTTTGTGGAAATAGCTGCTCCACCTGTTATTGTAGTTCCCATGAGCCTGTAAAGATTATTCTGTTGAATGTCAGCCTTCATTACCACAAGTGACCCTTTGATTATCTTGAGTCTTCCACCTTCAGAACAAAAACTAAACCCAGCCTTGTCTAAGGTTCCCAAAGAAATCAAATTCTTCCTTAGCCTAGGAACGTATCTGACATTCCCCAAAGTCCTTATTATTCCATCATGCATCCGGATCTTAATAGTGCCAATCCCAATTATAGGACATGATGAATCATCTCCCATTAATACATCTCCGCAGCTGCTGTCCTTGTAAGTGTCGAACCATTCCTTTATTGCACACATATGGAATGTGCACCCGGTATCCAAAATCCAACTTGTGAAAGCCTTAGAGCCTGATGTAACCGAAAGTAACTCACCATCACTCTCTTCTTTGGTGACTGTACTAGCTGAACCTGAGTCTCTTTCCATCTTAGCTTTCCTATCTTTCCAAGTCTTGCAGTTTTTCTTCCAATGATCCATTGAACCGCACACGAAGCAACCTTCTTTTGGTTTTCCCTTGGATTTTGATCTACCTTTGTTGCTGTTTTTCTCTCCCTTCTTGTTTGACCGACCCCTCTCATTGCCCTTGGCATAAAGCCCTTGTGTCTGAGAGCCATCGGTTAAGTCATCTAGCTTGGCATATGACTGAAGGGCTTGCACAACATCATCAAGCTTCAGAGTCTCCTTTCCAAACATTAGGGTTGTTCGGAAGTGCTTGAATGATGGTGGTAGAGATCGCAGCAAGATGATCGCCTTGTCATCATCTTTATACACTTCTCCTACCTTGGTGAGATTAGCTAAGCAATTCTGAAATTTGCATATATGATCAGCTACATCTCCCCCTTCTTCTAGTCGAAGTCCGAATAGTTCATCCTTTAGAAAGAGCTTATTAGACACTGTTTTGCCCATATAAACACTCTCCAACTTTTCCCAAGCTTCTTTTGCTGTCATCTCTTCTGTGATGTGAGATCTCACGGATCTTGTGAGATGAATCTCAATTGAACTCTTGGCCTTCTTGAGAATCTTGCTCCANGCCCAAAAATTTTCTGGTGTAGTTGCAAGTCTCGCATCAAGTAGTGCATCATCAAGATCCTGCTGAACCAAAACGTTTCTCATCATCCATTGCCAATCGGTAAAATCCTCCTTGCTATCATATGGCTTCAAAGCAGGCCTTATATCCCCTAAGTCCATGCTTCGATTACCCCCTCTAGACATCGCACAAGCCTTCTAGCCAACCTGGCTCTGATACCAATTGTAGTGAAAAACACCTTCTAGCCTTGTCTTAGATGTATTCTAGAGTTAGACTAATTAGCAAACAAACACACAATATATATAGCAGCAAAAGAAAGCACAAAGAACACCAAAAGTTTGTTCTCGAGGTTCGGCGAACTTTGCCTACGTCCCCGTGTGATCCGTAGAGAATCACAGCTTCACTATATTTAGAATTGGATTACAAGAACTTGTTGAAACCCTAACCCTAGCCTCCTAGTGTTGCCGCACCCTCTCTCTCTAGTCTCACTGTTTTTCTAAGTATTTTCAGTATTCTAACACTTTCTCTAGAGCTGTAGCAACCTATATATAGACATAGGTTTGCTACTTACAGTAGGATTCCTAGTCCTAATAGAATTAGGTAAAGATAAAGGAAAAACAATAGAACTCCTTCCGGACTTAGGAAAGGTAATGCGCATGTTTCCTTTTGCCCTTCAATCTCTGTACCCAACTAGGAAAGCCAAAAACTGCCCCAGAAAAATAACTGATGCTCGCTGCCTTTGGGCGACCAGTCAGCCACCACCCTCTGGAAGTTCCAGCGAGCCAAAATCACAACAGTGTTATTGTCACTATTATTAACTCCTCCCCTAGAATAAAAATAAGGTTAACAACGTGAAAGGAAACAGAAGAAAAGGGGGAAAAACATAGGTAAAGAGACAACTATATGAGGAATATTTATGCTCCAAGAAAGGACTCCTGTAGCAAGGTTCCCTTTCAGTAGAGAATTCAAATTTGATTTGGATGAACCATAACCTATCTATGAATTCATATTAGACGAACTGGATAGTTCCAAAAACGAGCAGGGTTCCCTCTTTCTGAAGAAAACTCAAAGTTCATCATGAACTATAAGGCAGACAATCTAAACCCATATTGGAGAGAACTGCATACTTTCTCCAGTGGCCACAGAAAAGGTAACTGAGTTTAAGTGCTTTTGTGAAGCAAATTTGTAATCTACTATCAGTTGCCTAGGTATTAGTTCAATATGCAAATTCATATATTGTACTTTCTGCTTTTTAATAAAAGTCTCTTTCTCATAAGAAAAAAAGTGCAAATTCATCATTCTGGTTGGGTTATGGTTACAATCCAAATATCTATATCTTACCATCTTCCTAACATGAAAATACTGTTGTGTTTTTTTGTCTCGTCGGAAATTTCTGGAGGAAGCTACAGGTCTGGCCGAGAGCAATAGGGAGACTGGGCAGTGGGGTAGTTTGGTGTTTTCCTAGTGAGGTACGATTTTGGAAGACAAATAGGACTTGTGCAAGACTTTCCTAGTGTGGGAAGGAGTTCTAAAGGGTTTTTCTTGTGTACAAGGGAATAGCATTAGCTAATAGGTAGATTACCTAATTCTATTAGGATTAGGAATTCATATTGTAATTGGTAAGTCTATGCTCTATAAATAGGCTGCTGCAAGTCTCATAGAAAATATAAGAATAGCTAGAGACTTCAAGGGAAGAAACTCAAAGGGAGACTTGGGTTAGAGACTTAAGGGTGAGTGACTTCAAGAGAGGGGTTTTCAAGAGGGAAAAACACAAGAGAGCTATTTGTGCAAGAGAGAAGACAGCGGCTGCGAGTTGGGTAGTCTAGGGTTTCAATAAGTTCTTGTACTCTTATTCTATACATAGTGCAGCTGTGATTCTCTAAGGGTCACACGGGGACGTAGGCAAAGTTCGCCGAACCTCGATACCAAATCTTGGTGTTCTTTGTGTTTACTTTTGCTGCCATATTGTGTGTTTGTTTGCTAATTGTTCTAACTCTAGAATACATCTAAGACAAGGTCACGGGAAAGGTGTTTTTCACTACAAATACTAAGTTCTAAAAACCTAAAATTCAACCTCCTTCACAGATGCACAAGGTAGGATACGAAATAAAACAGGAAATTACATATAACCAAGGGTTTATTGAAAATCCTTGGGCAGAAATTTGCTCCTCTTTTGTCCCTATAAATCTGGTACTGATTGCTACTATTATTGATCCTTCTCAATGCTAGCTATGCCTCCAATTAAATGTAATTAGATTTGTGGTCAAAAGAGATTTAAATCTTAAATAGTCAACTAGAAGCACCACACACTTGAAATACATGTGCAGTTTGATGGGCTGTAATGGAAGGTACTACAGTGTGATAGAAGAGTAATAATAGGGAGAGAAAAAGTAGGGTGTGGGAGAAATAAAGTGGGTGGGTAATGAAAAGAGTTTGATTATTATATTAACCTTAATTTTTATATCTATTATTAAACTTTTTGAATGTAAAAGGGGAATAATTGATATTTTCTACATTGACAAATAGAGTTTTCTCCATAATTGTATAGATAAGGCAAATCTATATTCATCCATTAAAATAAAATGCAGCACATTACCATCCTTACAGCAGGAAGTATGGGATATTTTTCATGACAGCAAATTTAGATTTTACTAAGCGAAAGGTGTATGAGTTAAAAAATAATGTTCAACCGTGAGGTCCACCACTTAGACAAAGCTATAACCACCCAAAAAAAAACTTCAGAACAGCCGTATACAAACTACTCCAATCTACCAGCAGCAATCCTCCAAATATCTTTCAATCTGCCTCTACCTATTTCCACAAAGAAGCCAAAAACCTCACCCAATCCCATAAAGATGACACCTACTCCCCTAAATTTTCCTCAAATATTCGACCATTTCTTTCTATCCAAACCACCAAAAAACAGACATAACCCCGCACTTCCACCAAACTTTAACCTTCCTCACCCAAAAGCACAATGTTTCTCAAATAATAATTATACAACCCAGCTCAACCTTGCCTCTCCAAAAAGCTTGTGCCACAATCCAAGAGCTATTGGGCAATGAAGAAATAAAAAAAATGATCAATATTTTCTACCCATTCTTGCATGTAGAAAACCAATAGGGTGATAGGCATATATTTGGCCTCCTACCCTCCTCCCCCCCCCCCCTTCTCCGCTGGGATAACCAATAAGAAAAGAGATAGAACAGGAATAATAAATGATCCTATTGTTATTATAGCTACACGAATAATAGTTACCCATTAAAATGCCAAAATTTAATCAGTTTAATTATTTAAACCCCACCTCCTTAATTATTGTACCAAGTTAGGAGCTCTACTCAAAGACTAAAAAGATTTAAAGTCATCCAATCTTAATTCTTTACCATAATTAGAACACCCATTACTTATGTTTACCTTTAAAAAGCCACTCATGCCATGCTCATGAGCTCTTATATAAAATTCAGAATGTGATCTCATTAAAGAAGAAGGGGGAAAAAATCTCAAAATCCAAAACTGTATATAAAAGAAATGCTTAGGCATTTCTTTTTGTTTTTTCATCCCAGCATTTGGCCGAAAATCAAATAGCTATAAAGGGTAATCATTCACAGAAGTAACAGTTAAACTCCAAGCTATGAAAAAGTGACAGTATTTTAAAGTGGTTAGGATGCTAAAGATGTTCCCTACAAAGAGCATTAGCTTGCTTCAGCATAAACGTTGCTATGACATGTCAGGCAACATTCATTCTAACTAAAATAATAACAATAATAATAAAACAAAACAAAAAACAGCTCCACAAGTACTATTGTCACACCTAGATTCGCATCAGATAATTTCCCAATAACTATATTTCCCAAAATGTACAATAAGCCATTATAGGAAACCAAAGCGAAGACAAGCATTGATTTCTAGCTCATACAAAGCAATGTTAAAAGAGCAAGGCCACTTGCACTCAAACCACAATGCAAATCTTAAGCTCGTTTCAAAATAAATAGTAAAACTGAGAGTTTCAAGGTCGAAGCACCTCATATTCGTTTCGGTGAGCGCCGGGGACCTCAAGTGCTTCGACGTCGAAGGAATCGATGCGAGGCCCTGTGCGAATCAACCGCTGCTCGGCATTATCGTCGTCTTCATCGTCCTCCGAATCCACAACCGTCCGATGCCTCACATCTTCCTCTGCGTCCTCGTCGTCGATCTCTGAGTCGTCCTCATCCTGGAAGACCCACCGTGACTCGATGGAGTCCATGGAGGGTAGTCCGCCATTGATCTCGCCCCTCTCGGGAGCTTCCTCGTCAGCCATCAATGACAACTGTCCGTCTCTATTTTTCGTTTATATTTTGTGTGATTTTGAAGAGGAATTAGGATTCGTGAATACTAGAGTGGGATTTTGTGTTTGGATGGGAGGAAAGTGATGGAAAATTTTAGGGTTTGGCATACGAAATGGGGAAAAAAGAGGAAGGAAATTTTGGGTTTGGAAATGGGGATGGGGATTTTGTTTATTTTTGGCTAAAGTTGGGGTTGAGCTTCTTCAACATAAACGGGAAATGAAAAATTGAGTGAGCTGGTGTTTGTGTGACTTGTGTGTCCGTAGGAGGATGTACAATGGGGCGACCCGATCCAAACCGGTTATGAATTGTTCCCTTTTGGGCCACGTCAGGCCGGTCCAGAAAGGGAGCAAGTCCATGGGCTCAAGCTTGGAGAATGGGTCATGCATGCATTATTCGAATCAAAAGTGTCGGTAATCGGTATTGACACTTCCATAACTGAAATCGAACTAGGAAGGTTGCCAACCGACAGGTTCGATTAACCGAACTGATTGGCTCGTTCGATTCGGTTATCCAGTTTTGAGTCTTTTGTCTAGGGCTCTGATTTTTGAGAAAAAATTTTTAGATAAAGGCCCAATTTGCAAATATATCTCAAGCCTATTAACACTAAAACGTCATACAATTTCAAATATAGAAAATTAAGAGTAAATATCAAATTTCAATAATTTTTTGGTATAGCACGAAAATTATATAATATTTCAAAGGTCCATTTATTTTAGGCAAGGAGTGAAATTTCGAATTTCGTCGAAATTTTCGTTTTTTTGGGATCCCGAAATTTTATCACATAACCCTTAATTTTCGGTAATTTTTCGCCGAAATTTCGATCCCCCTTCAAGTGTATTTCTGTGAAATTTCGTCGAAATTAAAGCGAAATTTTGCTGTACGGCTGGAGAACACTCGGATCTCTCTTTTTCAACCACACACTTAGATCTATCTTTCTTCAGTTTTTCTCTCTGTCTTCTCCCCTGCCAAAGATCTCTCTCCCCTTACCTCATCACTGGCGAGACTCTCTCTCTCTTCACTCTCTCGTCTTCGCCTGCGACTCCATCTCCGGCGTGACTCTCTCTCTTTTCTCCGCTTGCAAGTTGCAACTCCTTCTCTGTAACTTTCTTCCTCGGCGCGAGACCCCTGCAAGGTTTGTAGTATACATCTATTGATCTATAATGATCTTGATCCGCGCGAGACATCTTGTATCAGTATATATATAATATATTATATATGTAAGATACTGGCTACTGCAACTTCCATTAGTCTGCAAGTCTGCAATATGGATATTAATATATTAGTATATATTAATATTATAATATATATATATGCCTGCTAGTATTGGCGTACTGCTAGTCTGCTACTAGCCTACTGCTTGCAAAGTTGCAATAAATATGAGATGAATAATGGATTATATTCTATATTTCTATCTTTACCATTTTGTTTGTACATTGTAGTATTGTACTATTAAATTTAATCTTTCTGTACATTTTTGTATTATTAATTTTTCTTCATAATTCATATAAAGAAGCAATATGTTAATACTTAATACTTCATGTATTTTTATGTTTGTGATGAATTGAACAACTAAAAATATAAATTGAAGAAAGTAGATCATATATCCAAGCCAAAGCCACACAAGAGTGGATGTGGATCTACTGCAATATTGTGGCAGATGAGCAGATCATAATTACAAATTTACAATAACTACACTGGCCTACACAAAGGAACAGGAGAAACATTTTAAATAATTGTAAGATACAAATCTAAACTCAGTTAGTTGGAACTAACACGTGTATGTTGAGTATTGAATTCAATTTGCAGTTTTGATTATTTATGTTGAGTATTTAAAATGTTCCCACTAATCCTTCTCGATCAGGCAACTCTAACACAGGATCAGACACACCTACCAACAGTGGAAGTAGAGGTGGTGGTGAGGGTGGTGGTGGTGGTAGAAATGAAGATAACACTGGAGATGATCAATACGATATCATTCGATTTACTGGCGAAGAAAACTATATCCATGCAACACAAGATGAGGATCATGGGAGTAGGCGTGCAGGACGGGGAATTGGTGCCATTGGAAAGGACTACAATCGCAGGAAAAGAGGTAATGTGGGTATGATACCAGAAGAAGAGGATTCGTTATCCACCACTTTTGGTTCTATGGGGGTAGCAGATGATAATTACAATTATAGGCAAAACCCTCCAATAGTCTACCCACCATATCCCTTTTACTTAGGTGAGTCTGGCAGTAACTCTTCAAATGAGTATAGCTATGGGCAAATCCCACCACAAATACCACCTCCTGATCCATACGGTTGGCATGTTGGGAATTATATGCAAAGTTATGCTGGAGATGTATCTTGGGGTGATTATTCTTCGCAATTCATCTACTCTGGACATGATGATACTGAAGACAGCGAAAATTTTGAACCTGTTAGAAACTCTATGTGGTATTGAATACTTATTTAATTCATGATTTAAAATTGTAATATAAATAAATTTGAGATGTTATTTATATAATTATTAATTAGTGACCCATTTTTTTAACAGTATTTACTACCAGCGCGCATTATATTCATCTTATATTACATAAAACTTACTATATAATTTGGTTTCTTCAATGTTTTTTATCAATATAGTAGATATTATGTTAAATAAGCATATGGTCAAGTTTCATTCAAAATTTCCGTATTTTGATAGCAATTTCCGTCGTTTTTATCTAATTTTTTCGAAATTGAAATTTTAATCGAAATTTCCACGAAAATTTCCTCGAAACCGAAATTTTACTCCTTGATTTTAGGTACCAAATTATAATGTTTTTTCATTTTAACTACAAAAACATTTATGTCATTTTACTTCAGGTACTAAATTTCAGTTTAAGTACTAATTTTTCAAAATATGGTTATATCGAGCTGTGATTGTCTAACAGTCATAACTTTTTTTATTAATTTGTTATTTTCTCAATATTTGCAAGGCTTAAATTTTAATGTTTAGTCTTTGAGTTATATGACTTTATCCTCCAAGTCTAAATCAAAAGTATTAAACTCTTAAAAATTTTGAATTTTTATAAATTTGAAACAGTCACAATTCAATCACAACTGTCACTGTCGAACAGTCACAATTATATAACAAACTAATTTGTGACCTAATCCAAAATGTCTTACTCTAGGTTAGTACCTAAACTGAAAAAAATTAGTGTCTTGTTGCTTTACTGAAAAAATATTGATATTTGGTATTTAATCCTAATTTTCTAATATTTCAATTGAACTACTAAATTTAAATGTAGTTTTTTAGATTAGGTCACAAATATGTTGGCCCCTTTGATTTGAGCCTTTTCTATTTGATATTTTTGTCCTTTGGCCCACATATAATGGGTGTTAGTTAAAATTTATAAATTTTTGACAAAATTACCCTTGAGGTTTTTATATTATCTTGAAAATTTACTAATGTAGTCTCAACTTCACATTTAACTGTGACTGTATGACACTAACAACTTAAAATTTAGTTTTGACTGAACGACAGTCACATCTAAGTTTTGAGACAGTCACAGCTAAGTTGTGATTTAATTGAATTATTTTTAGAGAAATTATACTACAATATAGTATAAATAGATGTCAAAACAATACTTTTACTCAAAATAATACATAGTATATTAGTGTGAATTGTCTCTTTCAATTTACCAAGACAGTCACAGTTAAGTTGTGACTGGATTGATTTTTTTTTTAATACAATATAGTATAAATTAATGTAATATTTGTGATGTAATATTATTTTTTTATTGTAGTGGCATGTGATGTAATATTATTTCAAATATCCCACATAAAAAAATTTATTTATTTAAAGTCTATTTTAACGCCCTTAATAATAAACAAACTCACTTAAAAAGTTGTAATGACAAATATATTCACTTTGTAACAAATAAGCCCATTTTATAATTTCTCTGTGTTTTTTGCGCTGAGCGCTCGGTGGGTTTTTTATAAAAAACTGGACAAATTGACACTAACAGACAACGACAATTTGTAACCGTCATTTTTATTCTATAACACGGGTAGATATGACTTCATAAACTTAAATTGTGTGTTTTATGTTGGTTTCATTAGTTTTTAACATATTTATAGTTTAAATACCAACTTTTATTATATTTCTTTATTTCTAAATATCACATCTCTAATAGAGGTGAGACCTATTTGTAGTGGTGGGTTTCACATTTATTAGAAAGATGGTACTAAAATGTGATACACCTAGCATTGCCCTTTTATTTAGCTCTATCACAAATGTGTGAGACTCTATCTTTATTTTCTAAAGCCATTTGTTGTGTTTGTCGACCCAAAGACTATTTCAATGAGGCCTAATTATTTGTTCCTTTTTGGTACTATGGTCGGAAGGCCCAATTAATTATTTTCAATTGAAGAGGGTTGTTAGCAACTTAGCATAGACATTAGACACAACACTACTCATGAGATCTTTGTAGACACCGTAACCAAATCCCACATTTGAAAATTGGGATAGCTTATAAGATGAAGCATGTTAATTTGTGATAAGATATCATAAGAATATTATTAATTAATTGAGAATGGCAATTAATGTCCTTGTTTTGTTTTTTTTGTGAATGTCCTTGTACTTTTTTTTTTGTCGAATGTCCTTGTACTTGAAACCATATAATTTCAATGCATTTGAAAACCATATATCATTATCCTTTATCCATCCAAGTTGCAACCGTAAAAAACAAATAAAAATGTAACTAAAAACCAATTATTATGATTACTGCTATTTGCACACTATTTTTTTTCTTTTTGCATATCCTTCTTAAAAAAAAAAATCAAAGGAAAAAGACCAAACACACCCCTCTCTCTTTCCCACTATCTCCTTCCCTCAACCAACACACTCCCCCCCCATCAACTTAGACAAAAAAAATAAAAATAAAAACATACACCCAGCAGCCCTTCCCCTTCCCTCACCCCGCCCACCTCCCTTGCCAGCCTAATCTTTCTCCTCACTCTTCTTCTCTCTCCCGAACACACTCTCTCTCACCTCACTTTCCTCTCTCTTGAACCCACTATCTCCCTCACTCACTCACACACACACTCTCTCTCTCTCTCTCTCTCTCTCTCTCTCTCTCTCTCTCTCTCTCTCTCTCTCTCTCTCTCTCTCTCGAGCCTTACTCTTCTTCCTCGACACCGCCGAAAATGATGAACTCGCCGTAGAAGATGGTGGTTGGTTCAGCAGTAAAAAAACTTTACAGGTAGTGGCTGGTTTCGCGAGCCAATGCCGAAACCAATGGTTTCGTTCGGCAGGCACCCGCCGAACAATCTTGTTTAGTTCATCAAGATTACTGATGATCGTAAGATCCTTGTTGTCTGTTTGTATGTGGATAACTTAATTTCCACATGTAATAATACAACCATGTTTGATGCTTTTAAGCATTCAATGATGACAGAGTTTGACATGACATATTTGGGCATAAAAAGTAGGTGTAGGAAATACTGGACAAATTTAAAATGCTGGATTGCAATCCAATTAGTACTCCATCATCACAAGATTTGATGCTAATAAAAAATCCTGGAGGAATGAGAGTTAATCCTACTCTCTACAAGAAAATATTGGGTAGCTTGATGTATATGACTTCGATAAGGCCGGATATTATGCACGTTGTCAGTTTGGTTAGTCGATACATGGAGAACCCAACGAAAATTCACCTCTTAGTTGCAAAGAGGATCTTTCGTTATCTAAAGGCTACAATTAATCTTGGTGTTCTGTATAAAAAGGAAGTAAAATCAGATTTGATTGGATTTACAGATAATGACTATATAGGAGATCCGGATGATAGAAAAAGCACATTCATATATGTGTTCAGGATGGGTTCAGGGGCTGTTTCTTAGTCTTCAAAGAAGCAGCAGATTGTCACTTTATCTACCACTGAGCAGAGTTTGTTGCAGCAACTTCATCAGCTTGTCAGGCTATTTGACTTAGACGGATACTGGAGTCACTTCACAATGAACAAGAAGATTCAACATCATTAATATTTGTGATAATGTCTCTGTAATCAAAATTTCAAGAAATCATGTTCTACATGGGCGAAGCAAGCATATAGATGTGAGATTTCACTTCTTGTGTGATCTTTCCAAGGATGGTATCATTGACTTGATTTATTGTAGAAGCGAAGACCAAGTGGCAGACATTTTGACCAAGCCTCTCTAGCTACCAGTGTTTCAGAAGCTGAGAAAGTTACTGGGAATTTGTTCTATGGAGGATATGGCTTGAAGGCATAAAGAGCAAACAAGCACTAGAGTTGCAATAAATTTTCTCTAAACTGGTGTCTAATTTAATTTAAGGGAGAGTGTTGAGAATAATTATGATTATTTATGTTATGTTTATATGAATTACATGTGGAGTCAAGGAAGTCCTATTCTTTAAGGACACAGTTGTTTAGTTGCAAGTTTATAGGAGAAGTTAGTGCCTGAACGAGTTTGTTAGTCATGCACTAGTCTTTGTTATTTCCTAGTTTAGTTTATTATTCTTTCATTTTATTTAAGTGTAATTTGTTTTAAAGTTATCTAACAAGTTGAAGTCTTGCAAATATTTTTCACATTCCTTTCTCGTGCTTGCTCCTTTAATTAATTAACAAGGAGAAGCGATGTTGACCACCAAGCCTCATTTTCCCTCCACAAAAACGGAGTGCTCCATGTCGCTGACACTTACATCTGACCAGTTCAAGTAATTGTAGGTGCTGAATAGGATGGGGGGGGGACCTTCTAATATTGTTGAGGTTCTTATCTTGTCATCGGAAAGGGTCACTTCAATGCCAAAGTCTTGGGTGGGATGGTTATGGCTTGGATGGTGCACTTAAACCTGCTCGTCTAGAGGCAAGTAATAAGAGTATCGGTTGAGGGTGAATTTGCTGAGCTGGGTCACAAGACTGGAAGGATGGCCCTTCCTTAGTCCAAGCATTCCGCCTATGACATTGTCTTGGAATCTTGGATAGAACCCAAGTCCTCTATGTAATTGAAAATACCTGACCCGAAGGCCAACTTGGTTGGGACAAAAGAAGCAAACACAACATTATCACGACGATCAAACATTTCAAAACTAAGTATGTCAAAAGCCAGGTCACCTTGGCTGAAGACAAGGTCATAGATGCACAAATTTCCTTCTTGGGCAACAATGGGAGTGACACAGTATGGGTGGTTGGGTGGCATGTCTTCAAATGTCAAAATGGGTTCCTAATAGGAAAGTAAGAACCATAATATTATCAAAAGACACGACAACAGAGACCTTGAAACACCCGACAAAAGAATCTAAGCTGCGCACCCCTTCAGTCAAGATCTCTTCCAAAAGGCAAATCTGCATAAGCAATAGAATAGAAATAAAACAAATAGAGAAAGTAGGGAGTAAATATCTCATACGATCATAGCTTCCCTTAGGAGGTCTAGGTTTGAAAACCGTTATCAACATTTCTATATGAAAGATTGATTTCTGAAATCTCAAAACATTTCCACAAAATCAATTTAACACCTCAACTGCAACAGTATATAGTAAATATGCATAAAAACCTATAAATAATAATAACTCAAATGGTCGATACACATTAGGTTCAACTACAACCAACTTTAATCAAAGAAATAGCATCCATAGCGAAAGTGTCACGGTAAACAGAGATAGAAAATTGCAATTGAGAAACCGTATCACTGCCACGTGATCAATCATGAGTCCTCGTTTCACACAAGAACACGTAGCCACGTGTTAGCCTATCTAGACTCCTCATAATATACAGATCAATTCTTCTAGAAGGTTTAGAGATTTGAACCCAGGGTTACGTATATACTACGCTACCCAAACTCTCAGACCAATCACAATAATAATAATAATAGCATGTTATCATAGTTTAAAAACTACACATACACATACACATACACATACAAAGTCCGTAGCCAGGAATGTAGAATAAATCCTTTTACCTGGAATCCAATGCACTTCAAGTATTTTCTTCTACAAGGCTTCCACGTTCGCATACGGTCCTATCTTGGCAAATCCGTCGTAACTAGACAATTATTGTAACCTTAACCTCTTAACAACTCAACAATTGGGTAATTCGATAGAAACAAACACGACAAAAGAAAACAAACTCTAAGTTAGAGATGATTAATAATAAGGGAAAACGATATGACATTTCCTTTAGTCATACGTCGCTCGTTTCTAATCCTAAGTGGACTAAACTCTTCTCTTTAGAATTTACTTAAGGGTTCACAAGTTTCAACTTTTATCTTAAAGTCAAACTAATTGACTAGTTGCTTTAACTCAAAGCAATTCCTTAAAATAATTTAAATTAATTCAATTTAATCTCTACAATTGAAACTTATTAATCATAGCATGCTAATTATTCTCAAATAAGTAAATAAGTCTCTAAAAATAAGGCTAGACATGCTTAATTAATAAATAAATCCTACTTATTTAATCTAAGCATGCATCATAAAATTAAAGCCTAAGAATAAATAAATAAAGCAGAAATAATAAAATATTTGCCCGATTTTAAACCTCCAAAACTAGACTACACTCCTAAGGTCTCCTCCTTGAACTCCCAAAACTTTAAACTTTGGGAAGTTTATTCCCTTTTGGTATATCTTTTCTTAGAAAGACTCCTAAATAACCAAAAAGTGAGTAACTTTAACTTGGTGGTGCAAGTGAAAATGAGGGACAAGAGTCTATTTATAGGCACTAGAGAGTTGGAAAAAGTTGTAAATCTCCAACGTGGAACAAAGTGTACTAAAAATGCTCAAAAGAAGCTTAAAAGTCGAACTAGGTTGGAAAAAACCTATTTCCTCTCACAAAAACCCCACGGATCAACCCAGAAGCCCACACGCAGGTCAGCCTAACCCAGACCTACAGTGGCCGGTCTTTTAGCCCAATCAACCGTCCAGATCAAGCCTTGTTTAATGAGCTCGAACGACTCTAATTAAATCGCAAGAAGGGGATCCGATGAGACACATCCACGGGAGCTCATGTGAGCTTGCCTGTGTCAAAAGCTCAGCACCTGCTTGGCGCCAGCTATCGTCGTGTCAGCTCGCACAGTCAACCGCGTCACGCCACATGGCGCTGTGTCAGGCAGTTTACATTTCTTTTTGTTTTCCTTTTTTTCTTATTTTCCAAACTTCATTAAATCACCAAAAATGGCTCGGGACTCCAAATAATTTCCCGAAAAATCTTACGAAATCATAGTGATGAATACTAATTTCCTATAGCTTGAAAACAATAAATTGATCTTCAAAAAAAAAATTACGAAAATTCAACTTCAATGAATTTAATTCTAAAAAATATAATCCAACTTGATAACCACAAAAATTACACTTAAGGGTTCTAGAGCTCCACTCTAAACCTGTATTGATATAAGTTAGTTACTCAAAAACAAAGGAAACTTCATTCCCTTTAAGAAATTGTAAGTTTCTAAGAACAAAAAAAATTCGAAAGCACGTGTCAAAACACGATTGGATTGCAAAAATCCAAGGTGTTACACCACTCACACTTCAAAAGTTACCATTTTCCTACCATGCTTTGTACAAGGCTAAAATTTTGGCCATTAAACTCATCTTTCTCTCCCTACTCTTTCTCTCTCTACTCTCTCTTCAATGGCTAAGATTTTAGCCTTGTATAAAGCATGGTAGGGAAAATGAGTAAGGGATCCTTGTCTGAAGTTGAGGATGCATTAGCTGGAGTCTAACTGTCTGAGTCCGCATATGGCATTCTTACAAAAATTAATTAGAAATACTTTTGAATAAGATTTAAATTTTAAATTCTATTCAAGGACAAAATAGAAAGTTTAGAAAAAAAAAAAAAAAAAAAGGTTGATGTAGGTGTCAAATTAGCACAATTTGCAAAATGTGGGTGGTAATTTGTCAAATTGTTTTATAGGTAGGTGCCCATGGCCTATAGTATCAGTGGTAAATGTGCCAAAAAACTGATAAAGTAACAAATATGTCCCTAAAAATGAAGAAAATTATAACCAAATTGACAATATATTCTTATTCGAGTCAAAAGTGATGTTTAAGTCCTTAATTGGGTCAGTTTAAACTTTAAAGGTGGTATTGTTGTTTGGAACAGACATATAAGTTGGAGTCTTTCCCTGTATCTAAATGCAACATCTAATTGGTCTGAATCTTATTCACAAAGCTGATATTAAGTTTAGTTCTTTTATCATAGATCTCTAGCACAAGGTTTGAAGCACCATTTTCAATCTTCCAAAATTGTAAAAAAATTCATATGTAGGGAACATTTGCCCAAAATTTGCAATACAATATGGTGCAGCTGATGGAAATACATTACTACCGGATGAAGAATGACGGCATTGTTGTCACCCTTTGGATATGTTATCTGATGAAGCAGAATTGTAATGAGCTAGTATATGGCAATCGTCTTATATGACTATCAACTAAGCTGTACTCTTAAGAAGAAACAAAATGGTGACATCAACCTCTAACCCACAACTATTCAACGGCAGAAACATAACAACTTTTGCTCTATAGTCTGTACAAACTAGTAGTTTCGCAGCCATAACGCTTTCATTTCAATTCACACTGGTTGCAGCCTGGTGAATTTCATCATATGTTCCAGTCTCCTCATTGAACGAGTACCTATATTTGAAATAAACATGTATTAGGTTGCAGGAAACAGCATTGGGCCATTGGCAATCACATGAATCAACAGACAACCCATTAACAACAATAGAAAGCAATAAAAGTAAAAACCCCCTTTCACTAACATTCCAGTAATCCAGAAGATTAAGGTGAAGCCAAACTTTTTGAGATCCCAACAAGATAAACAATAAATTGTGATCAGTCCCAAAAGAATTCCAATTCACTCATGAGTCTGGACAAAACATTTCTTTATTTGGCAGCCCCAACGCGCTGCACTAGTGTCACACAGCTGATGATAGGTTGGCTGACCGATTGGTCGCCTCTTTTTCCATATTAATTTCTTTATAGATTTTATAGTTGACCACAACAGCTGTAAGTAAGTAGTGTAACAAACTTTATTTACAGCAACAACCAGTCTTGTTTTCCTTTTTTTTTTTTAATGGGAAAAGTAATTCAAATTAATTGTGCTTTATGTGCCAATATTGCACAACAGTACACCTTTTCATAGAAAACTAACCACATAACTGTGCTCTTTGTAATCACATAACTACGCTGAGGTATGAATTGCCCCATATATATCAAATAGGCTAATAACAGAACTGTATTTCAATAACATCTAACATGAAGTACAGCTAGATGCAATAAGCTTGCGATTCATGAGTATAAAGGAAAATAGATACTTATGACGCTTTATTGTATATACTATGTAAGGAAATGAAAATGAACCAGGACAAACAAGTAACATGTATGGAATCAAAGCATGCATAGAAAGACTTGTCCATAACAATATCAGAAAAAAAGAGCATTTCAAAAAGAAAGAAGGGCAATATATTAAATAATCTAAGAAGGACAATTTGTTTTACCATAACCCTGATGCAGCAGAACAATAGAATCCTGTAGATGGATCATAATAATATCCCAAACTGCTGCTATAATAGTACCTAGAAGGATTAGACAAACTTATGTTAGTTTGAATTATACAAAATACCCAAAAAATAATTATAAACAAAATTGCTATATGTATAGCAGTTGGATCATTATTTAGCGTCGTGGAAAAGCAACTGGGCCAAGGATCACTAGTTGGACCAGTGTGCCAATCATGATCCACGTCACCCACTATAGTTCATCCACGTGTTTGGCTCAAGCCATAGCATACGTGAAAGGACGCTTGAGAGTATATCCCCCGGTGGGAATGTTAAGCCTTGCGTTACAAAACATAATGTCTTGGGTCTCTCCACTTCTTATCAATTGGTCTTGGGTTGAATGCTCTAACTTCTACATGGGATCAGAGCAGACAATCCACGTGTTAGGCCGATTGTTGGGCCACACATGCTCCATATCAGTTCATCCAAGTGTTTGGCTCAATCACACTACACGTGAAGGGACCCATTGACAATATATCCCACATTGGGAATTCCAAGCCTTGTACAATAGATAAGATCTTGGAGGACTCCACCAATTCCCAATTAGTTTTGAGTTGGATGCTCTAACTTCTACACAAGGCTATAAATTATGTGGGATTCTATTCTCGACACTCCCCCTCAGTGTGGCTTGACTAAGCCAAACATGTGAACAAATTTTATTGGGTGACATGGAGCACCTATGGGCCATTGGGCATAACACATACATTGCCTGCTATGATATGATATCATGTAAAAGTTAGAGCATCCAACCCAAAGCCAATTGACAATGCATGAAGAGTATACTATTGCGAAAGGCTTGGAATTCCCAATATGAGATATATTTTCAAATATGCTTAGTAGCAATAAGAGCAAACTATTTAAAAGTGGCTCAATGGTATGAGCACATAAAGATGCTATCAACAAGCCATTTCAAATTAGTCCTACCCAATACCCCCACAAAGAGCAATTCTCGACCAGCAGGTTTAATAAGAATAGATGATTAGCAGTTATTGACTAAACATAGAGAACTAAATATTAATTCCATATCATGTCAATATAAAAAGTGACAAGTAAAACAAACAAGTGGAAAAATACCAACAGTTCTGCTCAATAAGGGATATTTTTGGGGGAGGGGTGGAGTAAGAGAGAGAGAGAGAGAGAGAGAGAGAGAGAGAGAGAGAGAGAGAGAGAGAGAGAGAGAGAGAGAGAGAGAGTACCCAGAAGACTCGTCAAACACATAATCATTCTGCAAAGCTCCACCTGAAACCAAGAAATTACAAGGGACCAAACAAAGAAAGAAAAAGTTAAGCATGCAATTGCTAACCACATTGGAAAAATCTCTAATAAAAATTAACATAAAAAAAGCTTACTCTCAGAATAAGTGCTTATGTTGTTGGATGAGGATGAACCGATTCCATCAGGATTAGTGCCAGAAATAACATTCTTTCCATCAGAAGATGGTTTAGCAATGGCATGATCCTCATCTTCCGCAAATATATCAAACGCATCAGCATCATTACTCGAATTTTCTGCAGTGGATGTGTTAAAATTGGAAGTACCAACAGCAGTTTCAGGCAGTATTGAAGAGGGTACTCCAGGACCTGCTACATCAGAGGGAGTGTCCCATGTCATGTCCAGAACAGATTTCCCTTGATCTGCACTAATGGATATGCCTTCCCTTGCCCGAGCTAAACTCTCATATCCTTCTGGAAAAAAAAAGAAAAAAAGGAGCAAGTTAATTTTTTATTTTTTTTTATAAGAAACACAAATTTCCTTCAAAAAATAAATTACAACATAGGGGACAAGGTGTCTTGTCCCCTTAATATCCACTCTTTAGACTACAGCTCACGAAAGAAAATAACAATCAAAAGGAGCATAGTTAATAAGCACTTGTGACAAACACCCACCAATCCTTTTTCTTTCTTCTTTTTTGGGCAGAAACATGCGCTAAATGAGATTATAGATTCACCAAAGAGTCTTCAATACAAGAAGAGGCACTTCCCCAAATGCTAATTATTCCATAGCACATCTTTTGTAAGAAAAATGGACGATTTGTTGAGGATATGGCAGAGGAGGTCTTTGCATGCTCAGTTACAGGACTTGTTGAGGCAGAATTATAATTCTTGCCTTCGGAAAGCAGGTTTTCAATGATTTTATCAGAGAAACTAACTTGCATGACCCAATTCTACAGAATGCAAGGTTTACATGGTCAAAAATGAGGGAGGAGCCAACTTGCAGAGAATGGACAGATTCTCTTTTTCAACAGAATGGGAAGAAGCATTTCAACATGCAAGACAGAATGCTTTCGCAAGGGTCATTTCGGATCACTGCCCAACTGTACTAGATACAAATAGGGTACAGTGGAGTCCTGGGCCTTTCAGGTCTGAAAATATGTGGCTGGAACATTCTATTTTTAGGAATTGTTTCAAGGAACGGTGGGAAGGCAGGGTAGAGGAAGGCTGAAGACCCAGCCTTTCTTGCAGATAATTTTTTAGGAGTTGTGCGAATTTCATCCCTCATCAGTCATTTAGAAAGCTAAAGTGCCTGCAAAAGTTCAGATATTTGCTTGGCTGGCTGCACATGGTAGAATTAATACGTGCAATAGGATCCAACAAAGAAGACCACAAATGTGTTTCCTACCGCAGTGGTGAATTATGTGCAAAGCTGGAAGCAAAAGCGTGGATCATCTATTTCATCACTGCCCTGTGGCTTTAAACTCTTTGTGGAAATGTTGTAGAGAAGGAAGCATTAGTTGGGTTGTTCTGGTAGGTTGTGCTGCTTTGTTAAGTGAGAACCCAAAATTTTTTTGGGTGCAGAAGAAAGAAAAAGGTTTGGGGGGAAGTCATGTACTGGCAGTGCTATGGGTGGTGCAGCGGGAGAGTCGGAATTAGAGATGTTTCATTCTTGGCTATTCTTTCTCATTGGAAAGCTGCTGTAGTTAACTAAGAAAGCTGCAGTGTATTGAGTTTGTACTTATTTTTCTCTACTGAAAGTTTGTTTCTTAACAAAAACAAAGTCCTCACACAACCCACCATCAATTTGCATCCCAAAGTCATAAAAGGACCTAGTACTATTCTCAGGTTGCCATTCACAGACAAGAATAACAATTCAGATTTCCAATTTCCCTTGTCTATTTCAACTCCAAACCCAATCCTTCTTACAAAAAATTACAAGCCCTAACCCATTTTACTTTTCAAATGCTTTTCTTAAAAATCAACAAAAAAAAAAAAAAAGAATTACAACTGTACTTTTTCTCAAAATCCGAATTATAGCTGCTGTTCCAGAAATCCTGCAACTTCTCTTTTTAATTTTTATCCATAAATCCTTTGAGAAATTAATAACTCCCAGCCTTTGCCCTTATGGAATCCATAACCTTCTAACAACCTTTCTCAACCACAGACCATGAAAATTAAATCCTTGGCCACCCATATTGATCAAGCATCCCTGATTTCAGGTTCTAAGTAACAGAGCCATCCTACATCACTTCGCACCCAACACCATACATTAAAACAAAAGAGATGTGCCAAAGAGTGGTGCTAACGCCGCCCTCAATATTGAACACCCACCCACTAACTATTCCCACCCCCACATAAATTAAAATTTTTTTAAGAAATGCTGCTAATACACTTTACTCACCCCACCCAGCAATACTCCCAAACTCCCCCTCCTACTGGCCTTAACCCTGATGTCTTTTCTTTACCAACTAGAGATAGCGGCGGCCACACCAACAGCCATGGCCACCATCATGGGTGAAGCGTCCTAAACAGAATGAACAAAGCACTTCAGGGATAGCACTAGGCCATGGGGCTGCCAGACCTCCCATGAGAGCCACAATTTTTTTTTTTTTTTTATGGTTTTAAAAGTATCATTTATAGTAAGTTTATGTAGGGCAAAATTTGTAATAAAAAAAATTATTGAAAGCGGGGTTGGGAAGAACACAATGGATAATGCATACCATCGTCATTTATGGTGAAACTGACACCAAAGACCACAGACACAAATCTAATGCACATGGCACACTCTTATAAAATAAAAATGAACATGCCACGCACGAAAAAGTACCACCTCAATGTTAAGGGAAAATCTAATGGGTATGACCCAATCATTGTAGGGCATGACAAACAACAATAACATATAATGTGCACTGTCAAGTGCTAAAATACACAGAAAAACAAACACCATAAAGAAGCAGACACATCAATAATTATGTGATGCAGGCACCAAAAGAGAAACGTATAGGCAAGACCGTGACTACAGCTTGTCCTCGTAATGGAAATAAGATTGATAAAAAAGATTGGGTAAAACAATAAAATTCAGAAAATTGAAAGGTAAACCAAATCACTGACCTGCCTCGCGCTCAAAAATCTCCTTATTTTCATCATAAACACCTGTGGAACAAAACTTTAACCAATAAGCACTTGCCAAAGAAGAAACTGATTCTTGAAACAATCATGTATGATAGATGTATTGTTGAGCTCATTTTAATATATAATTTTTACCCTTAAATCTTACATTTTTGTCTATTTCTTTTAGCAATTTTTAGTGTTTTAATTCTTATTTATTTTATTTAGTCAATTAGTGGGTTTATTAGTTTTTTATGTTTTAATGTTTTATTAAGATTTATTTTAGTTTTTATTTTATTTTATTTTTTAAGTAGTGTATTTTTATTTTGTAGGATGAGAAATAGAAAGCCCAATAAAAGAATGAAGGAATGAAGTTGCAGTGGCCCAAATTCATGCACAAAGCCCAGCCCAATCTGCCGGCCCATCATGCAGGCCCAATCACGCTGAAGCCCGGCCCATCTTGAGGTAGCCGAAGAGTCACAACACACCAGCCCTTTCCGCCTCTCTCTTCAGTTGATTAGTATTGGCTCCAGCCAATACAAAAGTGCCACGTGGCCATCACTTCTTCCGCCCAACAAAGCTTCCAGCCAATTGTTAATTAATCAACCAATCACCCACTCAGCAAGCGACACATGGCGCCTCCATTCTCTCTTCCGCAAATCAACACTCCCATGTGAGCCACAAAGCCAAGCCGAGCCGCCGAGCCATCAGCCACCTTCTCTTCTCTCTCTCTCACGATTTCCCATGCAGCCGCTTCTTGCTAGCCAGCCGCAAGCCACCTTTTCCTTCCGTCCAGAATTGCTTGATTAATCAAGCAGTCCTCCAACCATCAGGCGACACGTGGCACCTTTGCAGCTGTTTCCAGCCTTTTTCTTCCGCCTCTCTCCTTTCACAAATATCTCCTCTCATCCAATCAGCTTGTGACATGTGGCAGAAATTCTATATATTTTCAGCCTTGTACCAGCCTTTTGTACTGATCCTCTCTTCATTTCTAGCCCTAGTATTTGCCTATATAAGGAAGCATTCAGCCCCCTTACCATATCTTTACACCCTAGAATTTTAATTTCTGTCTTTTCTAGTATTTCTCCTAGGATTTCTCTCTCAAGCCATTTGGCTATGATATTTGAGAGAGAATAGGCATGTAACTCTCTTACAATTTTAATTAATGAAAGTTTTATATTATGTCTCTCTTCTCTCTTCTCTAATCCTCTATTTATTTATGTCTTTTATTTTATGTAGTTCTTTACTTTATCATTAGTAGTGTTATTTATTTTATTGTTCTTTAAATTTCATGCTCATTTACTTCTTTCTTTATTTTATTTAAGATATAAGATCATGGGTGGTCACTAAACTCCCTTACCAAGGTAAGGGGGAAGCACTACCATGAACATTATTAAATGAGGTCTTTATGTTAATTTTCCCCTTGTTTAAGATCTTACAAGCCCTAGATTTTGATATTAAAATGAGATAGAGATCCTCTTTTCACCCATAATGTCATATTATGGGTTGTTAAATCCTCTTTCCACATTTTAGCTTTATGTTTAATTGTTTTAAACACAAACTTTTTGAACTCTAGTTGTTCCTTAGTTTTGGTTCACTTGAGTTGCTTAAAATTTGTATTTTCTAAGCAAAATCAAGATCTACCATATAAACCTTCAACTTTTGTGCTTAATTCATATTTATCTTTGCAAGAGGGCATCAAGTGACTCTTGGATGCCCTCCTTTAAGGAGAAATTACTAAAAATTTCATTTAATATATTCATAAGTGGTGTGGAACCCTAACCTTGGTTCTTATACCATTGTTTAGTTTCTAAAACCAAAAAGTTGTTATTTTCCTTTCTAGATTTAATATTTCAATTCTTGCACTTTTATTTACCTTATTCTCTTTTCATCTACTTTATTTGTTTTTTAATTTAGTTGCATTTTATTTCAAGTTACCTCACAAATCAACAAAATTTCTAAACTAGGTTAGTTTTAAATTAACTTAAGTTTAAACTTAGTGTATCGTTTGTCATCACTCCTTGAGGTTCGACCTCGTTAATATACTACTTGATTCGTATATTTGCGAGTAAATAAAAGTCTACAACATGTATACTACTCATGCATTATTTTATTTAAGCCCAGAAGCATAACAAACTTAACTGTATTCACCATTTGCCATCAGGTTCATGGCATCTTCAGTTAACTGATCAAATACACGCTTTTTTTCAGCTGACATCTTCTCCTTCTTGTTATTTGAACTTCCCTTCAATCTTCTCAAAGCTTGTAAAACCTGTCATGAGATTTCTCACTTTATACAACTGTGTATAATGTTTGCAAGTGCCGGACCATACAACCAACAATCTTTCTCCAATCTGTCCTTTTTCAGAGTTGAATATTAGACAAAGGAATTAATTCTTAAGTGCAAGTAGGCATTATTGGAGCCCAAGGACAAGAATATGACTGCAGTTGGGTGCACTGATTCGGTTTGTTTAGAATATAAAAAACATGAAAGAGTGTTTCTCATCAAAAAATAAAAAACATGAATTCTGTTGAACCATGAGGAAAGTTAGAAAAAGAGTGCATTCTATAAGAAAAATTTCTCAGGGATTGGGAAAAAAATAACCTAAAATCAAGTACATTGAGCATAATTTCTTCTCGAATAAAACAGGAAATTTGAATGGGATTTAGCATTTCGCATAGATAAATTGTCAAATAAAAACAATCTATTGAAGGAAGAAGAATTAGTACAAAGACAAATGCAAGCATACCGTTTCTCCTGGCTCAAGCACATCAGCAATACGTCTTTTAATCTTTCCAATGTCATCAGAAGATAAATCTTGGGCATCATCTTCATCTTTTGTTACCACAGAGGCTTTTTCAGCATATTTTGTATCAACTTCAACACTATCAAGCCATGCATCCTAAAAGAATCCACATTAAATTAAGAAACTGAAGGCATAACACTGTAGGACACAATACAAGGCAGCGTTCCAAAATGCACGACCTATTTTCATGTTATCAATCCCAAGCTCAGGGTCTTACGTGTCATCAATCCAAGACTATACCTTTTGATTACAGTTGAGCAGGTAAGCAGGTAGTTAAAAATGAGTTCAGTTGTTTCAATTCAGCTGTAACAAATTCAATTAGTTAAGCCTGGTATTCTCTGTGTATCTAAAGAACATTATGCCTTGTAACTAATTTACAATGTGTTTGAATGAGAAAATTAAACTCGGTATTTGGGGAAAAGTCAGGATTTAGCAAACTACAATCTCTAATTTCCTTATTTGGTACCATCAACACGGAGATCTTGAAATTCAGAGTGAAAAAGAAAGTGGAATTTAAGGGTCATAACTTCTGACTTTTAACAGCTAAATAGGTATTATTTTCAAAATCTCAAGACAATGAGGTTTTAAGAAAGAAACACCACACCCATCACCAGCACCAGCAGCCCCGCTACCACTACTGTCACCATTGCCTCCATCCCAGCCACTGCCGCCTACACCATTACTGTTGTCACAGCCACCATAAGGGCCTCCATCATTGTTGTTGTTGTATTCACTATTACCATGACCCCCAGCCCACCACCACCAGTGGCACCACTCTCACTCCAACCACCCCCATTGGCACCTCTACCACCCCCTGCCTCCACCGTCATCACCTCCACCACCACCACCTCTACTACAGACATAGAATTTAAATTCCATCATGCTAAATACATTAGCCAAAAAAGAAATTTTACAAATTCCAATAGAGGATTGAAAAGTCTTGGTGTTATTTAGATAATTTGGATGGAAAGGAATAGGAGGATCTTCAAAGATTACAAAGGGGTTGGGATGCGGGAATTTTAAAAGAGAGTAAGGTTTTGGTCATATTTTGAGCTTCTGTCTCAGCGAAATTCAAGGATTTAACAATTTAGTGTTGTTAATTTGGCTTGCATTTGAAGATTTCCTGGTTGATGGAGGATTTCCATGGTATTCTAGGATGAAGTTAGGAGTCCAAATAGGTGTTGGAAGGTTATTAATTCCTGGTGCGTTTTGGACTTCATTTTGGGCAAGTTTTGAGATTTTCCTTGTGTATAAAGGAAACCTATTTCCTACTCAAAGTTAACTTTCTTCCTACTTTATCTAGGATTGTAATCTAAGGCCTATGGTTATAAATAGGACCTTAGGGGCTTAGAAAAACGTGAGAGAATCAGATTAGAGTGAGCAAGTCCTTAGGATTCTTGGGAGGCACACAATCTAGAATAGGTGAGATCAAGATTAGGTAATTAATCTTGGGTGAGAGATCTAGGGTTCTTGGGAAACACTTTGTGAAAGGGTGTACAAGGGATTTGGGGATTGGGTTATGTAATTTAGTCCAATTGTAATCTTAATACTTATTATTCTCATAGTGAAGAACGGAGATCTCTCCCGGGGACGTAGGCAGGAATTTTGCCGAACCTCGTAACAAATCTCGGTGTGATTGTGTGTGCTTGTTGGTTTATTATTTTATGTTTTCTTGGCTGTGTTTGTTATTTATCTTTCATCGAATTATTGCTCGTACGCCTTGATGGTGGGAATTAGGATTTAATTCTCAAACTACATCAACATTTAGTATATTCTCCAAGATTGGAAGGCAGCTGTACGATAAAGATTTTGTTTCGCATCAGAAAACTAGAAAACTTTATCCTACAGCTGCCTTCCAAACTTTACAAGCATCAGAAAACTTTACAAACTAGAAAACCCATATTTTTAAATTCTGTCATTTTGAAATTTCTTGATACTTTCAAACTTTCTCATCCAAACGCACTGTCAAGAAAACCACGTAGTCTATCATAGAGACTTTCAATTCATTTTCACGCTTCTCACTCTTTTCTATCAAAAAGTTCCATTACTAATTTAGTAAATTGTACAAAAGATATTTACCTTGACTGTTTGTTTTATTCTGGATCAAGTAAATTGTATTAATTAATAAGAAACAAAAGCTTCAGTATACACATAGTTCACTTTATAAGTGTAGTAGCTCAGTAAATTCTAAGAACTATACTTCTAGCACTTGACCACCCTATAAGAAGGCTAAAAACAAAAGGTTTAAAGCTGCAAAAGGGAGAACTTTTTATCCTCAAGACTACTACAAATGTTACCTTGACTTCATTTTCATTGGCATATTCAACAAAATTTCCATCTGCATCGAAGTAGCCTTCTTCCCTCTCTTTGTCCAAGTTGAACGGTTCTATTTGAATCCCATCCTCGACAAAGTTCTCATAATCCTGCCAAAAGATACCCCAATCATTGGCTATCCTTTCCATTGATCCAATTAACATAAGAATCTGGCAATCATCTCAACTGAAAAAAAATGCTGCTAACTCAGGAAAGAACCATTCTAAATTATAGATGTACTCTTTTGACCAAAGACATGCATGGCATTATTGATGATCATGTAATTACTGACATCTAAAAACAAACTTCTCACAATAAACAGATAATAATAATAATAATGGTTAAATCACATGATTCACATCTTAAGCAACTAAACAGAGTGGATGCTGTATCAAGAAAGTTTCATCAAAAGCAATAGCCAGATTGGAACATGGCCTCGAAAACACCATGTAACTATGAAGTATATAGTTACCAAACAACAAATATAACGCCAAAAAGAAAAGAAAAGATATGTGTGTGTACACACACAGCTAAGGTAACTTAGCATGGCCTGCCGGAGCCGTTTTCATACCCCATCAATAGTAGAACAAGCCCCCGAAAAAGGGCAAGCTTGAACAATAATTTACTCAACAAGCCAATAAAAGTAAATGCAACCATTGCACGGCTGCAATGTCAAAGAATTCAAAGAAATTGATCGAATACTGAGTATCACACACCTCGTAAGTAACTTCGGCGGCGGAGACATCGTTGAGAATGCCTCTACCGTCTTCACTGAAGAGCTCATTAGTGATTTGGGTGCGGCGCTTGGCACGTTCTTCGGCGGCAGAACGAGGGTCCGGTGGAGGAATCGGCCCAATCCCATCCTCAGCTCTGACTCTGTTTACTGGTTCGTCTCCGGGCTTCACCTTCTTCCCCTTGGGGAACCTAACCCTCTTTTGCCTGCACAACCCAAAATTTTCCATGAAATGCTTTCCCGAGAAATAAACAGAAGCAGAGGCCACAAATAAATAAATATATAAGTAAATAAATAAGAGAATATGAATTAGGGTTTTGTGAATTGTTACGCTGGGGGTTTGCCGGAGTCGTCGTCTTCGAAGAAAGGGCGTTTGAGATTGGACCGTAATGAACTGGGCTCCATTGAAAGAAGAAGACGAGAGGAAGAGGGAAATTTGGGTTTTGAGGACGAAGAAAGAAGAAGACGAGAGGAAGGAACTTCTCCATTTTTATTTTTTTTCAGCTGCTCTATTTTATTATTGACTTTTTTAATTCACTTTTATTATTGATTTTGTTTGTGTTTTCTTTTAATGAAATCATTGATTTTGGTTGTTATTCAATTCTTACAGCTTCAAAAGTTCAAATTGGCCAAAAACAAAAAATTGGACTGACTTTAGCATTAGTTATCAACTTATCAAACAAGAAAAAACCGTATACTTTCACCAATAATTATTTATAATATTAAAATTTGAAATAATGTCAAGTTAAATAAAAAATACTGTAAGATTTTAAAAGTAATTAGCTAAAACTAAGCAGTAAAATTTCGTTTTTTTTTTGTATGACTTTTAACATGAAATTATCAATTTTTGGTCAAGATTTTGGTATTTTGAGATCAATGTAGGGCAATATTTCAAGAAATTTCGACAATTAAAAAAGGTTTTCCTAGTTTGGAAACATGTTTTCTCTCCCTTGCGATTTCTCTCTACCCCTTACCTAGCGCGTGATCGAAGCACTATCTCTGGCGAAATCTCGACAACCCAAGACCACTGATGTGACCCACAGTCGCCGTCCATCCTCCTCCAAGCCATCTTGAAGCCGGCCATCCTCCCCCTGCATGCAGATCTGCTCGGGAACACCAACTCTGTCGCCGGCTTGTCTCGCCAATTTCGGCCGCCTCAGGCCTCCGATCACCAAAATTTTTTGTGGGTTTTCCTCTCCTCGCCATAGGCTTTCATTCCCCTAATGTTTGGTTTTTCAATTTAGAGAATTTGTGAAATTGAAATTTTAGGGTTTGAAATTAAAATTTGTGAATTTGAAATTCTTGTATGAAAATAATGGAATTAATTTATGAAATATAGATATATCATAGAGAATGAATTATGGGTTATATAATGTTTCGGAAAACATGAGATCAATATGTAAATCAACTTATATTTTGTTATAGACAAATTTTACATAAAGTATGAAGTTGTTTATGAATTAATTTGAAATTCTTGTTATAGACAAATTATACAAATTAAAGGAAATTTAGTATGTCACCGTCACCATAAACAATTAAACATCATTTGTTATTAATTATGTATATAACGGTATGTGTTTGCAAATTATAGAATATGCTTCGCAATATAATGAGGTGATTATGCTACACAGTATACTTACTCTGCACATAAAGATACTGAAAACAGTGAACATGTTGAAGCTCATTGACGTTCTATGTGGTACTGATTACTTATGTAATTCATGATGCAATATTGTAGTATAAATAAAATTGAGATGTTTCAGTGTTTGTTCAATAAAATTTATGTAATTACTAATTATTAATTAGTAAATTATTTGTATTTAATAGTATTTGCCTTCAACACACATTATATTTATCTTATATTACATGTATGCTATTATATAATTTGGTTTATTCAATATAGTTTATCAATGTAGTAGATAATATGTTAAAATTTTATTTAAAACTTTATATTTTGATAATAATTTTCATAATTTCTATTTAATTTTTGTCGAAATCGAAATTATCACTGAAATTTCAATCGAAATTTTCTTGAAACTGAAATTTAATTCTTTGCCAAGAACTTAACTTTCAATATTGAAAATGCTGGTTTTGCCAATTGAAGCATGGAAGATTTGCTTTTTCTTTCTCCATATGTCTATAGCAAGGAATGAAATTTCGAAAATTTCGCCGAAATTTTCGTTTTTGGAGAGCCCCGAAATTTTATATCATACCCATTAATTTTCGATAATTTTTCGACGAAATTTTGAAGCTGCCACACGTGTATTTTTGTAAACTTTCGGCGAAATTTCACCCAAATTTCGTCGAAATTTCGAACCCATCTGGCATTTTCAATATTTCCCAACCCTCCCAAGTGATTTATTTACACTTCCCAGCCCCCCCCGGCGACTTTTCTGCATTTCTCAGCCCTCCTCCGGCGACTTCTCTGTATTTCCTAGCCTCCCTCCCGACCGGCTTCTCTCCGTGACCGAGATCGACGGCGAAAGAGACTGAGGTGACGGAGATGCAAGAGAGAGAGAGGGGAGATAGAGAACTGAGAAACAAAGATGAGGAAGAGGGAGGGGGAAAGAGAGAGAGAGAGAGAGAGATAGAGAGAGAGAGAGGAGCGGCGGCACAACAGGATGACTAGGGTTAAGATATACTCAAAAACTTATAAGCTTATTCAAAGGCTTTAGCCTTTAGCTTTTTTATTTTGGGAAAGGCTTTAGCTCTAAGCCTTTAAGCGGGTGGGTTTTACTTTTTTTTTTTTTTTTGGCCATCAGCATATTGGGTATTAGTGTATTACTGTATTAGTATTACAAATTGGTGGAACCAAGGAATTATATAAATGCGTGCGNCTATGAAGTATTTAAGTTTATAATTTTATATAAGTTTGTAAGTATATAAGTTTAATATAATTTAGGGTTTAGGGAGTGGTTTATTGTTGATGGTTTATGGTTTAGGAGATATGGTTGAGTAAATTTAATAATATACGGTATAGGGTATATAGAGAGTATATCCTTATATGGTATAGGGTATATGGAGAGTTATAGCCTTACATGATATATGGTATATAGTTTAGTGTTTAGGGTATGAAGTGTTATTTATATAATTATTAATTAGTGACCCATTTTTATAATAGTATTTGCATCCAGCGCGCATTATATTCAGTTTATATCATATGAAATCTACTATATAATTTGGTTTTTTTAATATTTTTTATCTATGTAGTAGATAATATGTTAAATAAATATATGGTCAAGTTTCATTCAAAATTTCCGTCGTTTTTGTCTAATTTTATCGAAATCGAAATTTTAATCGAAATTTTCGCGAAAATTTCCTCGAAATCAAAATTACACTTCTTGTGTCTATTACAAAATTTTAAGAAACTACGGATCTTTAATAGTAATAGTATATAAAATCAAAATTTTGGGTTTCAATTCTTTCTTGTTCTCTTTTCGAGTACATCACCCATTTTAAATGGGCGCCCGTACTGGATCGGCCCAACCTGAACCAGTTCAGTCTTACCGCTCTCTCCCTCACTGCCTCACTCCCCCCCCCCCTCTCCCCCTTCTCTCTCTTTCTCTCAGAAGCTATGATGGCATCAGCATTCTCAACGCCACTGGGCTTCTCATTCGCTTCTTGCCACCGAACCTCCTCCCTTCCTTTCTTTTCTCTCAGGTACAATACACACACAGCCACACAAACAAACGCTTACAACAAATTTTTTTTTAATTTTTAATTTTCGTAAATATAATTGGATATTATCTGTTTATTTTTTTCTGTTTCTATGCAGAAACTCAACGAGGTTCACAGTCTCTGCTTTGCAGCGTCCGTACGGCGATTCTTCAACAGCTGGTAATTCCCCTTCCCAAATTACAATTCCATATATACCCAGTTTTCCTCTTCTGATTATTTGGTTTCAGGTCCAGTCCAATTTCAGTTCAATGCCCTAATTGGACTTAATTTATTATTTTTTTTTGAGCTATTGAATAATTTACAATGTGTTTGTGTTTGTGTGTGTGTGTGTTAATACTTGTGTATGCTTGTATATCTGTGCTAATAATTTAGAGTTTATAAATTAAAAATGATTTGGCATACTTAAATGTTTGCTGCAGAGGAATAATTTTGAGTTTATAAATTACAATTGTAAACTTATTGCTGTGTCAGGACTATCTAGTAGAACTTGTGGGTCACCTCTAAAGCTTGATGGGAAGGATTTTGGTGATACTAGTACAAGGTCTATAACTTCTGCCCTTTTGCTATATGGGTTTCATCTACTTCTTGTTGCTTTGTCAAATTATGGTGTGTTGTTATCCACTGATTTGTGTTGGATTATATTTATACTGATTTTCAGATGATATAGTATTTGTTACACTTGAGGGTAAATTATCTTTAACAAAATACGTTGAAATGGTCCTTGATCAGTTATAAATTATGAAAAAATTCTTGAAAATGAACGCACATATTGTTCAATGATAAATGATAGATGAAAACCGGATAGAAGGGAAGCATTTTAACTGGGCCATGGTAATTCTTGAAACTCATTAAGAGTTCAATCAGAAATTTTTTGTATTAGTCTCTGTTCTATTACTTAGAGCAAGGCTCTTATATTTTACTGATGCTTTCGACCAAAAAAAGAAGAAGAAGAATTACCGATGCTAATTCTGTTCCGTGATTTATATTATTCTGTTTAACAATTTGATGGGCTGATAAATTTGTTAATGTTTTGATTTATATTTAGTTATGGTGCAATAGAAGCCAAAAACGGGAATCCTGCCATACTGCCAGCAGTCATGACCCCAGGAGGACCTTTGGACCTCTCATCTGTATTATTCAGGAATCGCATAATCTTCATTGGGCAGCCAGTCAACTCATTGGTGGCTCAACGAGTAATATCCCAGCTTGTGACTCTGGCTACTATTGATGAGAATGCGGATATCCTGGTATGCTTACACTTCTATGTTGCTCTTTTCCCCCCCCCCTCTTGCAAATTGGCCCACCATGGCTAAATTTCAATATTTCAAAGCCAATGTCTTTTTCAGATTGTGACTTTGCCCTGTACCATTTCAGGTGTATTTGAACTGCCCTGGTGGGAGTACCTACTCTGTATTGGCAATTTATGACTGCATGTCTTGGGTAATGTCATGAAGTTTCTTCTCTTTTATTTTTTTATTATTATTATTTTTTTTTTAATATTACTCACAGCTCCTTGCTCTTTTCGTTGTTGTGTTTTTATTTATTCCCTGGGGCATTGTTTACATTGCCAATTTGTCATCAAACTCTTGTATTGTGATTATGGCCTTCCACAATTTTGACAGCGTCAATTGATTTTAATATGCCACTTAATCCTTATATCAATCAATTATTACTGATCTAAGATCATCAAAAGTAATACAGTTATTGCATGCAAGCAATCCATTTCAATGGATATGCATGAATTTTAAAGCAAGTGCCCTCCCCAAATTTTGAAATAATGAACTATCATTTTCAGCTAACTTTGAACTTATGTCTAGAAACTGAAAAATATTCCTAGGGGTATCTTAGATGAATATTGTGGGATTCATTTGGTAAAGATAACTAATTTATGATGTGCATTTCAGAGGTTCCTTTACTGTGCTATAACTTAGAACAGATACTCTTAAATGGAGAAAATGAAATGTGAAGTGAAAACAGAAAAGAGAAGATAAGTTAAGATGAAGCAACAAGAAAATATGAGATCTCTCTAGAAATAATTTAAGAATGGGGCTAAGAAAAGATAGGCCATCTGTTTGGGATGATGATGTTTCCATAGTTGGATCCTTGTATCCATAAATTATGTGGTTTGAGGGAGCTGATGTCCTGCGTGGTTTGTAGCAGAAAACATAAAACATTAAGTCCTTAAAATATAAGAACATTGTAATGACAAACTTGACCTTAAACAATAAAAGCTAACATCAGCATAAAAAATGTTGTAAATTACAAAATTGACCCTAAATGATAACACTAAACAAAATTGACAAGGACCAAATTTCACGGACACTCTCTGAGATTAAGGGCATTTCTGGAATAAACCTTGTACTTTTGAAAATTACAACACCCAAACACTCATATTACTTGACATTTGTAACATCCAAACATGTCAAACATAGAAATAAATAAATCACTGCAAACTTTGTTTTTAGAGAAAAGCTTTGTAAAAATTACAAAACTAGCAGCCTAAAAACCTAAAAGATCTATTATTCATTTTAAAAGTTTATAAATATTTAAACACCCCAGGCTTTAAAGAAAACATCCTTATATTTGTTTAAAAAGAAAGATAAAAAACATGCTAAACCTAAGAGGGTGTTTGTGTAATTAACCCCACATTGTATCTATTGACAGTTTTTTTTTTGGCCCCTAGATAAATAAATTATAAATTTGTATTTATAATTCTGTTATGTTAGCATTAAATGTTTCCTTATGTTATCAGATCAAACCTAAGGTTGGGACAGTTTGTTTTGGAGTAGCTGCAAGCCAAGGGGCACTTCTTCTTGCTGGTGGAGAAAAGGGAATGCGCTATGCAATGCCAAATGCACGAATCATGATACACCAACCGCAGAGTGGATGTGGGGTATGCATCAACTTTTTGTATAGCTTGCCAAATTTGTTATATAAAGATGCTTATAAGAGGATAGGAAGATGTGAATGAACCATTATGGATTTATAGAAATGGTTGTGACAAATGTTTCTGTAGATGCAAAGAATCTGATCTGAACCCTTCATTTTCTTTAAAACAACTCGCTCAAAGTAAATGGTTTCGGTGGTTATATGGTGAGAAATAAATGTGAGTTATGGTTTAATGCTCTGTTCTCGTAGGTTGTCACTAAAGCCTGCCTCCCTTATGCTGTTATCAGTTATTTTTGGGAGTCTTTGGGGGATGTGTTTGAAGCCTATAAATAAAAAGGCTATTTTGTGTACACCAAATCAGATATTGATGAATGAAAATTAAGTGTTGTTGAAGGCTTGGTGTCTTGGTATCTCCCCTACCTTGTCTTCTCATTCCCTAGTACATCCTTCTCTATATCTTGTTTCTCTGAACTTATAAATAAGGCTTTTTTCTGTACACCAAATCAGATTTTGATGAATGAAAATTAAGTGTTGTTGAAGGCTTTGTGCCTTTGTATCTCCTCTACTTTCTCCTTTCCTTTCCTTCTACATCCTTCTCTATCTCTTTTATTTCTCTAAACTTACAGCAACCTAAACCCTCTTTGTTCTCTAAATTATTATGTTCCTTAAAGAGATTGTGGAGTCTTGTTGGGGGAGTTAATTCAGCTTGTCTTGTCTTGAGAATGTTTTGTTGGTCAGCTCTACGGGGGATAAGAGAGTGTGGAGTTAGGAGGCTTCCGGGGTTTTCAATTGCAAATCTTTCTTGAGAAAATTAGTGGACAATCCTGCTCTTTCTCTCTTTAGCCTCTTCATGTAATTTGGAATGCCACAGGAGGGTGAATACATGTGATATGGTTCAGTGGAGACAACCTTCTTCTTGTCTATCCCCTGATTGGTGTGTTATGTGCAGAAGTGAGGCTGACAGTGTGGACCACCTGTTTCTTCATTGTTCAGTTGCGTCGTTCTAGTGGTGCCAACTGTTTAAGGAGACCAATCTGAATTTGGAAATTCCAGTCTCTTGTGCTGCTCTTTTGTTTGAAGGTATCATTTTTTCTTTTGGAGGGAAGAAGATGGGTGTGACTTTGGGGAGGTGTTCTGTGATGGCTGTACTTTGGGTAGTTTGGTTAGAGAGACAGGAGGATATTTGAGGATGTTAAGGGGGAAAAGATGACAATTTTGTGGAGAGAGTCCGATTCTGGGCTTCTCTCTGGACATGGGTTTCTTAGGAGTTTAGAGACTATTCTTTGGCGGTCATTATGTTGGATTGGAAGGCTGTAATGTTTTAGTTTGTTGTTGGTTCATGTTCTGTTAATGATCTGTTTAGTTGTTTGTACTGTAAATTTTTTTGATTTTATGTTTTTAATCTTTAGTGTTGGTGGATATCTTATCCACTTATCCAGTATGCTGTACTCTGTTTTCTATTAATAAAAGTATGTTCTTATAAAAAACAAAAAAACATAGAACTGATCATGATGATAATCAAATTACTAAAACGATCTTCAATTTGGTTTATTTTTTGCATGAATGTTCTATAAATGGGAACCTAAAACATGGACAGTTTGGATTGGACCATGAGAGCACATTTTTGGGGCCCACCCCCGCAATGTTTTCCCACATAGTTGGGGTGGGCCCCAATTGTTATTGGGGTTTTCTGATTAGCTGTCATTGGTTGGGAGTTGTTCTGGTTTGTGGAGGGTGGGTTAGTTCTTGTATTTGTATTGTTTCTCAGTGGATAGCTTGGCCACTGCATCTTTGTACTTTTTCTTAAAATTCTGTTTTTGATCCAAAAAGAAAAATGAGGGCATCCTTATAAGAGAAAGACTCATGATATATAAATTCTCAAGTCTCAACTAACAAATTTATGGTATTACATTTAGTCTATCTTAATGGAAAAGAAAGGAAATAGATGCCAAGGTTTATATGGATATATCTTTATTGTAAATAATCGGATACTTTGAACTGGATGCTTAAATAAGACGGTTTTTATTCATGATTTTCATGACATTGAAAGTTATACCATTCATGCATATCATAACCACATCCATGTTGATAACCATGTATTTACTCCCTTGCTTGTCGCAACGCATGTGTTTTGTACCTAGAAGTTGTTTTTATTAATTTATTTTTAATGTTTGATTGCATTGTGTGCTTTCATCTGCACTTTCCTTCTATTGTTATGCTTTAGTAAAACCAATTACTGATTTTGTCACTAACATCGAATGTCCATATATATTCACACACGTGAAGACGCATGCATGCACACATGCAGAAGTATAAACATGCTTGAACATGTTTCTAAAGTGCCTTTTGACCTATATATATATTAATATTGGTCAGAGTGCTCTTGCTTATCCTCATTCTTCCTAGGTCAAAACCAACTACTGATTGTTCATTGGCTTTCACATTATCTTTTTATTTTCATCTTACATTCATTATGAAGGCCCTACAATTTTGGTTCTCAGGATTCATATTTGTTGAAAGATGAATTTATATAACAGATATTAGACTAACCAAGTTATATGAGACAAAATGTGGACTGTGCAATTACTGAGAACCTATAAAGTTGAAATGTAAATTTTATAGAACAGCTATTAGACCATCCATACTATATGGGACAAAGTCCTGGATAGGTAGAAAACATGATCATAAAATGAGTGGCAGAAATAAGGATGTTCAGATGAATGTGTTGGAAGACAAGGGAGTATAATATTCTGAATGATCACAGACCTGAGGAGCCTAAAGTAGCACCAATTGGAGGTGCAATGAGAGAAAATTGACTACAGTAGCTTGGACATGTTTAATGAAGATCGATAGATGCAGTGGTTAGAAAGAGTGACTTAATCAATATAAAGGGTAGTGCTATGGCATGAGGAAGACCATAAATAACATGGGTGGAGGTAATTTGGAAAGATATGATAGCTTGTGAATTAAATGCAAATATGGTTCATAGGTTGGGATGAAGGACCAGGATGCTTGTAGCCAACACCAAATTGTTGGGACAAGCTTGTTGTTTCATTCATTATGGAGGTTCAAAAGGATAACCTTGTCAATGCTACTGTAGATTGTAGATTTTCAGTGTCCATGTTATTCTTATTTCTTCCTGCATTCCCTTCTTAACTTAATCTATTATTGTTATACTAAAGAAGTGTGAGGATTGTAATTTCAAATTGGAATGTACTATACAGCTGGAGCAACAACATACTTCCAATCTTTTTTGTATTTAGTCTGGATTTCATTTAAAATAAACCAGAGTGATCAAAGATTTCAGCGCCTTTTGTAAATTGCAAAATCCAATATTTTATTCTAATTCCTAATCGTATACTCTTTATAAACATATAGTAAATTGATTGGACTGGTGGTTTGATGAGAATCTTTTGCCTACAAACAAAATAACTTAGTTTGATTGAATTAAAAAGGTTTCTTGCTCTTTTGGGCTATATTCTTGCATGTCATTTATTGTAAAAACCCAAGGCCTCATCCAAAAGTTCTAGCTGAAGCTGATTTTTGGATTCATATGCCTTACTTAAGTATCCTAGATCTCCTGAATGCATTACCAATGTGGGATTCAAGAGTATCACATTTATATATTTGAATTGAGTGCAAAAAATTTCCTAGCTCCACCCTTGTGCCTTATCATGTTTGGTTTGGATGAACTTTGTGGATCATGTAGTTGAGAGTGGTATGTACAACGTAACAAATTGAAAGTATTGCACAAAACATTATGTTATTCATTTGTTTCAAAATCATCGATTCAATCTGTATTATATGCTGTAAAATTTAAAATAATTCCTAGATATTAAATGATTTGATTGTTTAAAATCCATGGATTGATTCTGCATTATCTGACTGTAGGGTCATGTGGAAGATGTGAGGCGCCAAGTGAATGAAGCAGTTCAAACTCGCCATGTCAGTTTCTTCTCCCTACTTTGTTGCATTCTTGATACAATTTCTGGACAATCATATATTTATATTGCTGCCTAATTGGATTCAATCAAGCTGAAGCAGAATACAGATAGAAAAGGAAAAAAAAAAAAAAGAGCTGAAGCAGAATGAATCAATTCTGTCCGTACTTTTTCTAATTGAGTCGAAATCGAATTCTTTAAACTTTTACAAGTTAATTGTGAGTGTTGAGAACTGCTGCCTCACAGGGCTATTAGGAAACTGTAATGTAAGTTCAGCCTTGTTCGGGGATTGGTTGTTACAACTAAATTCACTAGGCCATGAGTTAAGTCTTATTTTAATGACAGACAGACCTTGGTGTGGTATTTCAGTGGTAAATAATGATGCCATGATCATCATTTTGGAGAACCATGGAATAATTGTCAGCAGAAGCGCCTACAATAAAGAGGTGTCATGATTCTCCTATTTTGAGCTATTTCTCTTATACACTTACCAGTCCAAAAGCTCAATAGGAAAGATAGAGGTTCAAAAGCTTCATATTATTATCTGGAGCTTTGAAAAACTATGCACTCAGACCCCTGCATTGGCACCTTTTTGGTGTTTTGAAAAACTATGCATCCGTGATTTTCCATTTCCAGTTCCAGGAAATTGAGATTTAGACTAATACCCACAGTCTGGTCAATATATTTTTCAGTTCCACAACAGCTGTTTATTTCCTTTATTTAGTCAAATTTGTGAGTGGGGAGTTCTTTGCTCCGTATTAAGACTTTTGTTTGGTCTTCTAACCTGATGAATTTGATGCAGAAAGTCGACAAAATGTATGTTGCTTTTACTGGCCAACCTCTAGAGAAAGTGCAACAATATACTGAAAGGGATCGTTTCTTATCCGTTTCTGAGGTAATGTTGCTAACCTCGTCTTCTTAATTATGAGGCTTGTAAATTGGTAATGACATGCATTGTCAAATATGAGAAGAAATGTATAGTTCCCCTCCCCCATACTTTTTGGGCTTCATTTGAATTGGAAGGGAAGGAAAAGGGAAACTAAATAGCAGGGAAGGGGAGAAAAAGTGAAAAACAAAGGAAAAAGAAAAATCAGGCTGTGTCAATGATATGACAAATTCATCAACAATTCAAATGGAGTTCTCAGTCTGGAAATACTATTGAAAATGCACCCACTTTCTAATGACTGTAAGTTGTCTGGAATTTCATTAGCCAATTAAATTGGTACATTATATGAAAAAAAAAAAAAAAAAAAAAGTATAAAAGGTTGTGTAGGAATATTTCATGTTCAGTGTACTTGTGCGGAAAATATTATGAGCTCAATAGGATTAAAGAGCCATCATAAACTTCTGCAATTATATTATTTTCAACTTTTCCAGC
Organism: Dryas drummondii; assembly: GCA_003254865.1. NCBI lineage: Eukaryota > Viridiplantae > Streptophyta > Magnoliopsida > Rosales > Rosaceae > Dryas > Dryas drummondii. Next base: position 1,148,309 of record QANW01003389.1, read on the forward strand.
AGCTAATACTACTTCAATACATATGCGCTCACCATAAACTATTTAACCATGACCTCTCTGTTACTACTTTTTTTTGCAGGCTATGGAATTCGGACTTATTGATGGTGTGTTGGAAACAGAATATTGAATTCACAATTTTGATAATTTCATGTTTTAAAAAATTTCATGTTGTTTGATGTCACTAATAACATGGGCTGTATTTATAAAATATGATCTTGCAATTGATTATCCCATCAATTTGAATGCAATCCTACGAAGTTTTGGTTTTGGTCGATTGATTCTTTAAATTGATGTTTTTATCGATTTGTTTACTTTAATCTGTCAAGCAACGTTGATAAGGGCCCCTGTAAAAAATAAATAAATAAATAAAAAGGGTCTCCCAGAAAATGCGTTGGGGGCATATATTAATAAGGGTTTTTTTTTTTTTTTTTAATTTGGTACATGAATATTAGGCTGTGTTCTAAGTTGATACCTAACTTTAATTTGTCCAAATTGCATATCTCATCTTTTAATTTGTATCTAGTAAGTACCAAATCTTAATTCCGTAGTCAAAATTCTAATTTTGTTAGTCAACTTAACTGAGAGAGTGCTAATATTAAGTCTTTTACAAGCAATAAAAAAAAACATAAAACATAAAAGGAATTAAGACGAAGAAGAAAAAAGAATAAAACAATAAAAGAAGAAGAGGAGTTGCGTACGGGTTGGGCAGCAGTTTTCTTTTTCAATTTTATGGATTTGAAACAATAAGAGAAGAAGTAGGAAGTGGGTATAGGACTGTGGGGTGGGGAGAAGAAAAAGAAGAAGAAGAAGAAGAAGCTGGAGGCTGGGTGTGGGACCGTGATGGGATCTGCAGTAGGTTAGGGATCTAAAGCAGTTACAGGAGAGAAAGGAGGAGGAGGAGGAGGAGAAGGTGGTGGGTGCGGGCAAAGATGGTATATGTAGGGGTGGGCACGGTACGGTATGGTACGGTATGAGCCCCATACCGATATCATACCGAAATTTTTATTCGGTACGGTATCGGTACGGTATGGACATTTTTAAAACTGGTACCATACCATACCAGTGTTCTATAAATTCGGTATGGTTCGATATGGTTTCGGTATATACCAACATTTTAAAATTCTTTTTTTTTTTGTCAAAAAACAATATTTAACAACAAAAAAGAAATATATATATCAATGCCAAAGAAACTACAACAATGACAAAACAGTAAAACACAGCAACTTAGAGTCTTAGACCCATGGAGCTGCCACCTCTTGTACTAATTGATGATTTATTTACACCTGGAAATAAAGAAATATATTATCCACCTCTTGTACTAATCATCAAAACAGTATATAAAGCATGATAATGAAAACAACAGTAACCACCATATAAAGAAAATGTAAGCATGATAATGAACACACAGCAACACACTGCATGTCTGTTTTAGTCTTTTAGAACGTAAAAGTAAGCAACATAAAATGGACAGCAGACCAGCAGTGATGACCAGCAGACCAGCAGTACTGAACGTATTGTCTAGCCCAGGGCCCAGGCCCAATTGAGTCTAATATGTGTATTATGTGAGATCAGATTCAAATGTACTGAACGTATGTCATATATACAGCAACACTTAATTAAAAAAAATTAAATAATTAAATAAAAAATAAATCGGTACGGTACGGTATTTCACGGTATTGAAAGTTCCATACCTATACCATACCGATTTAGACTCGGTACGGTACGGTATATAATCGATATTGTTTTTCGGTATAACATTGACACGGTACGGTATGGTACGGGTTCGGTTTCGGTATTTCGGTTTTAAATGCCCACCCTTAGGCACATGTGAAGGAAGATAAAATTACCCCCGAGAATTTCCATTTGGGTAAATAATCTTAATTGCCTTTACTGTAATACCCATGTATTTGACAGCTTCCGTTATTATTTAGACAGATGTATTAATTAGATACAAATTCAAAGATGAAGTATGCAATTTGGACAAATTAAAGATGAGGTACCAACTTGGGACACGGCCCAAATTTCATGTACCAATTTTGAAAAAAACCCTATTAATAATGTAGAATAACGTTCTCAATTTAGGTTCTTTTTAATAATCTTTGAAAATAAAGGACTTTTTAATCAAAGTTCGACTTTGAATTGATTAGAGATTCACATGTGCAAAATTGCAAAATTTTGTAACTCTTAAGTCTAACTAATGTTTGCTTTTTTGGAGGAGAGTATTGGTTACAAATTTTTAAGATCAAATTGGCTCTGTTAATTACGATTTTATTTTCATGTTACACTCTTTTTTTTCAGAGGGCATGTTATGTACTTTTTATTTTTATATATAATAAGAAGGCTATAATTGGAAGACCGAATTATTTTTATTTGCTATTCCTGTGCAAACAAAATATGAGAATGAAAATTTAAAGGTATTTTTTTAGGTTAAAGGCTTTTTTTTTTTATCACAAATGGTCCCTCAACTTTCATTTAAATATCAATTTGGTCCTTAAAATACGTTTTCACTGAATGTGGTCATTTATCTTTACTATCGCACATCAATGTTATCATTTTGTTGTATTCTGTTTGAATTTCCATAAAAAATGGTCATGTGTAATGCATGTGACCTATTTTTTAGGAGTAAAATAGTCTTCATACGTCCAATAACCATCCAAAAAGACCTTACAAATTTTTTGTTATTCTTTAATTTCAAGTTTACCTTTAAAAAAATACTAAAAAACATTAAAAATAAAATAATTAAAAAATACAAAATAAAATAAATCATCCCCAACCTGAGTCTCAAGACATTTTTACCCCTGAAAAAAGATTTCGTGTAGTGCATGTGACCATTTTCTTACGGCAATTCAAGTGGAATTAAACAGAATGACAATATTGATGTGCGGTAGTAAATATGGAGGACCACATTGAGTGAAAATGCAATTTAAGGTTTAAATTGATATTTTGGTCAAAGTTAAGGAACCATTTGTGATAAAAAAAACCTTTTATAAAATTAGTCCACGAATTTTGCCCATTTTCTTAATGTTGTCCACGAATTCTCACTCTGAACTTCACATGTTGGTTATCTCTGAACTTCACGTGTTGTACCAAATTGGTAAAAAATTGTTAACTTCATCCAAGAAGTTAATGGAAGTGGTCATGTCCACATCACGCAACCACTTTTTCAAAGGTGCTCCGGTTCATTCATGTGCCTCTAAACTAAAATACCAAAAACAATAAGAATGCTTCTAATCATACCTTAAAATATACTCTCTACACCATACTTTTGCTTAAAAATATCTTATATAAGTTTAATTTTTTTTAATAAACATAGAATAAATGTCGTTTTGCTAGATATGCTTAATTAATTACAAGTGCAAATTTAAACATTAATTCAATTGAAACAATTAAACTAATCATGCATTAGGGTTTAGGAAATTCAAACCATATGTATCAAACAAGTATATTATGCATTCAATCCATAAAACAATTAACAAACCAAGTTTGGTAGTTTATACAAATTGAAAAAAAATATCTTTATTTAGATAGTGCCAAAAATTCCTCATGTGCCTCTTTGAATGTATGTGTCATTCTTAATCTCCTTCGAATGTCTTCATGTGTTCATATATACCTAGCTTAAATAAACAAGACACATATAAATTCCTTCGTTTAGTGCCTCAAATAACTAAATAAGCATTTTAATGTTTTTAGATAAAGTTTCCTAATTTGTATTTTTTATTTTCATTTGAATTTCGAACATCTAGGGTTGTAAAAATATTTAAACAACCTTGTTGACTGCTTGTAAGAGATTATTATTAGTTATAGGGAGATTTAGACTCCAGTTAATTTTATGAGTTTTTTTTAGACTAAAACTGGTAGTGATTTAGAGTTTTTAATAAAGTCATTTTATTTTTCTTATTTGACAGCTTTATGTTAGGTTTTAATTTTGGGATTTTGGGTGGACCTAACATGCAGCCTTTACAAAGCTCACTCTACATCATAGGAGGGGAAATACCCTTCAAATTGGGATAGAACTTTATTAGAAATTAAAATGATTTTCTTATAAATTAAAAGGACTTTATTATAAATTTAGAAAAATTTCTTATAAATTAAAGGACTTTATTATGAATTAAAAGAATTTTCTTATAAATTTTAAAACACCTCCGGTCTCCATCTAAAAACTGTTTTTCTAAAGGATCCAACCCTAATTATCTCCTAATTTTCTAAACTTGAGATTTCTCTCAATTCTCTGGTGGACTCTAAATCTATCTTTTAGAGTTAACATTGGTTTCCCATAGTTTTTTTTACTTGCATGTTACGCTGTGTTAAAAATCAAGACAGTTAAATTGTTGTTTGGATTAGATTTTTGTTAGGGTGTTGTGTGATCTTGGTTGTGTTTGTTTGTCAGTTCAATATTCATAAAGTGTTTTTAAAAAATGAAAAAAAAAAAAATATATATATATATCAAGAATCTCATTTTTGATTTTGGGTGAATAAAATTCCTTAGGGGCTTCGGAATAGGGGAGGGAGAATTAGAATGAAATTTTTATATCCAAAATGCTCCCACATTTTTTATGAAAAACCAAAAATACCCGTTATTTTATCATTTAAAATGAATATTAAATAGTTGATAGAAATAAATTGTAAAAAAATATTGAAATTGTAAATATAAATAGTTAGTAAATGGATTAATGAATAAAAATATTAAAATTGTAAAAAATATAATGGATTAATAAATAGTTGATAGAATTATAAATAGTAATAAAATTAATATTTATCATTTTAAAAATTGTGATTAATAAATAGCATCTAACAAATATAATGGGTGTTGTATAAGGGCATTTTAGTAATCAAACTCATTTTGATTCCGATTCTTATTAGTTAGTAAACACGTTTATGGAAATCAACTTTATTTTCATTTCAATTCATGACGATTAATAAACACATTAATGAGAATGACTGATTCGGATTCATGTTCATTCTTATTTATGTTCATTTTCATTTCGATTCATTTTCATTCTGATTCATGCTCATTCAGATTTTTGCTCATTTTGATTCCAATTTAGTAAACATGCCTTTAAAAATGATTTTTCTTAAGACTGGTTATATTCTCACCCCTTGTCTTACTTTTCTACTCACCTTATTTTTACACTCACCATTAAATTTGATAAAAATATTAAAACACTTTTCATACCCTCATTATTCCTATAATGCCCTTTGATGTACTAACTCAAACACCCACTCAATAAACACTCTTTCCACCCACCCATTTTTTTCTTATTTCTTTCTTCCAAAATCGCTAAAGGTGGGCACAGTACGCAGGGGGGGGACGAGACCTTCCTCATCCCGATCCCAATACTGGAATTAGTTTCGGGATCAGGATTGGGATGACCATGGTACCGTTTCAAAACCAAATTATATGGTATGGGATGGGTCGGGATGGGTTTGGGACCAGTTGCAGGGAAGGGCATGGTTGAACTTGCCGACTTCCATCTCTTCGATCCTTCTTCATGGGTGAGAATTCGGGCAAGGGAAGGGCATGGTTGAACTCGCCGCAACCTGGAGAACAAAACCCAGGTGGTCTGGCATCTCAACTCGGCCGGGAATGCCGATCGTTGCTGCGATTGCACAATTGAGTTCGGGGATGGGTGTTAGTTTTGGCTGAGTTTCTGGAAAATCAAAGGCTATGAGGAGATAGAGAAGGAAGAGATGGAGATAATGGTGGTGTTCTCATCGTCATTAGTTGCCAGACAAGGAGGATCTCTCTGGAGATGGTGGCTGTCCATAGAGGTCTGCCGTCTGTGTGTGTCGTTGGAAAAAGAAAGAAAAAAGGAAGAGAGAAAAGGAAGAAAGAGAAAGAACAATGAGGGAAAAAAGGAAAAAAAAAAGAAGAAAAAAAGGGGGGGCGCTGGAAGAGTGGAAGTGGATTAAGCTGGATTATTATAGGACTGGGTGTTATTAGGTGTAGTCAAGTCTAAACTTTCTAGTATAGACTTGCCCAAACAACTAATTAAAATGTGACACATAATAAAAAAAATATATAAAAAATTAATTATATATATTCGGTACGGGACAAGATGAGATGTGATTCAAATGTTGATATCATTTACATCTCATTGTATTCGGAATTAGTACGAGATCATCTTGAAATTCACGGGACCTTAACGAGATGATACGAGATGAAACCGGTATGGGTTCGGTATTTCGGTTTTAATGCCCAGCCCTAAAAATCGCTCCAATTATATATGACATCATTAATCAAATATTTCGTGCTCTATAAGGTGTACCCCAAGATGCTGACATTCCTAGTTCAATATATATTAGCATCCAACATCATTGTCATTATGTTTGATAGTATATATACGATTTTTTGTTGCTGCCAAAATTTACACGGAACAATTAGAGCTAAAGCCTAATTTGCCTAAATGCAAACTTTGTGGCTGCTAAAGAACTTGAATAGGCTTAGCTGCCAAACTAAAAATAAATAAAGAAAAAATATATATGAATTTGGACCATCAATTACATAAATGCCAAATTATTATTCAATACTCATAAAGAAATCGGAAAAAGAAAGCAACTTCATCTTCTCTATGTGGAAAGCAAGGTTGATAATTCTTCTATGTTTAACCTATTTGTCACCCTCGTAGCTTAGGAGGCCAGTCACAAGCAATGAGATGAGTGGGTGTATATGTGACTTCTCGAACACCCTGTACTTGGTTGAAGCCTCTCTCATTGATTCTGCGTCAAAGATCACCACACTGGGAATTGGGCCAAACCAAACAAAAGACCTTCTTCTTCTTCTTCTCTTTTTTTTTTTTTAAGCAATTAGTGGGGTGTAATATGAAATGTTGTATTAAAATATAAGCAGGTTTTAAATGCGTTCAAGAATTTGATAAATAATGCTTTCACCGGTGTCAAAAGAAAGCAAATCTACTCATAATCAAAGAACTAATGATATGAGAAAAGAAATTTTTTTTTTTCCTTTTAATTTATGAAATTTAGGTTGTTCTAACTTCTAAGAAACTTATCATGAACTAGATAAGTAGAGAGGAGTGGGTAAAATAAATTTAGTATTATTTCTTTCATTAAAATATGGGTGAAAAATAAAATAAAAGGGTGAGAATATAATCGTTCTTTCTTAAATGACAAATGACATTGCCAAGCTAGCACTTCTCTTATAATAATAAAAAAAATGAAAATAAAAACTAGCACCCTGCACTATTCTTGTTTTTCGGGTAATTGAGTGTTGTGGTAAACCAAACACATTCTTCAATAACCATAAAACCTAAATCAAAGAGAAAACTGATAATATTCAAAGGCTGTGAAATAAAATGGAGGACAAGGGCAAAGGAAGCGAGAGATGGAGCGGAGCCATAGCCAATCTGACAGAAATGACTTTCAATTTGGAGTCACTCCAAAAGCTGCTCCTCAAGAAAGCTGTCTTTGTCGACGAAGAGACCTTTGCCAAAGCCTCGCTTTGTTCCGAACAAGCTCGAACCATCAAGGTTTATTCTCATACTAAACTCTCCTCTATTTATATTTATTGATTTTACAACATGGGGTTTCCTTTTTGTATGCAATTAGATGACTTGCTGTGTAAATCTTATAGAGCACATTTGCTTTCTTGTATTTTGGCTTCTTTTTCGTTTTGGTAATTTTGTGTCTCGCTATAAGTTGGACTATGATTACTCTCTTTGTTTTTGATATTATGTGATGGATATTAATTTTAAACATCTGGCGTTTTGAAGAAAGGTGAAGCCCTGAATTTGAGATCTGGGATTTAACCTGTCTTTACTATTCTTTGTTATAGAACTTATAATATTGCTGGTTTTTCCAACCAAGTTGTCTGGAATTTTATATTTCTCTGAAGTTTCCTTTAATTGCCTGAATTTTATATGTCTAGGTTCTTGAACAAAGGGTAGAAACTTCGTCGTTTATACTGATTCCTTTTCTATACTGATTGAAATTTTGTTGTTTATGAAGCCTAGATGTTCATTTCCCAAAGACATATTAAAATCGCACTGTATGCTATGGTTGTGAGATTCAGCTAAAAGATGTATCTGAAATATCACTTTAATGCATGATAGTGAATATTATATTTCACTTGTATGCAATCTGTTAATACTATTCTTCTCTACCAATGAAAGTACTACCAATTCCTTCCATATTTTTTTTGTACAAAATTGGTATCTTATCTGTATTAAGAGCTCTCTTTTCTGTCTAGGTACTTGAACAAAGGGTAGAAACTTTGGAAAGAGAACTTGATGCTGCCATAACAGCTGCTGCACGTACTCGTTCAGAAAAAAGACAGGCCGAGGCAGCAGAAAAGGCTGCTGAATTACATGCACAGGAAGTTACAAGAGAGCTTGAGAATACCTCAAGTACGTGCAATCCCAATATCTCTCTTACGTTTTTCTTTTAGCAGTGAATATCTTTAGATTTACAAATCATAAGGTACTCTTGTTGGTAACTGGTTCTGTGGTTAACAGTAATCATCAATGTTGACTTTCACATTTAGAAAAATCTGGAAAGGTCGTATATATCCTGATAACTTGTTATGTCCGTCTTAGTAACTGAAGAACCATTGTTGTCAAGGATTTTTTTTTTTTTTTTTTGTCGTTTCAATGGTCTTACATTAAAAGAAAGATTACAGTAATTAGTGGCACAGCTGCAGCTGGTTAGGCTTCTATAATTGATTAGTCCAAATTAGTGCTAGGCTACACCCATAAGAAAATAGCTTTCCAAACCATAGGAGGGTGCTGCGTCAGCTTATTTCCGAGGTTTTTTAAAGCATTGAAACTGGTAATCATTTGGGTCCCACATTTTGGTATAACCTGGACACAATGGCAGAAGAAGAATCTCTTTTCGGAGTCGTGAGGATGAATCACACAAACCTTGTTTTATGTGGGAATGAACACTGCCAGAAGCATATATAAAGGAGTTAGATATCTAAGAATGTATGTTGTCTTCTCCTTTTATAATTAGGTAAACTATACCAATGCCTCCTGAACTCTGATCAAAGTCCCACTTTGGACCCTGATTTTCAATTCAACTCACATTGTTGAACTTCATTTTGTGGATTAAATGGCCTTTATTGTGAGATTTGTTATATTTTCCATAACAAATTGTCAAATGGTGATGTGCCACGTGACCACATTTGCAAAGGTATATTGGGCATCATTATGGGCATCAGTTCCTCCAAAATTCAGGGACCTGAACTTCTCTTCTTATGTAATTATGTCACATTGGGATGCTGTTGTGTCTTAGGCCCTGGTTCTTGTTTAATTTTGCTACATTGTTGTATTTTGTTTGATGGCTTTTATAATATCTTAGAGCTTGTAATCTAGGATCTTTTAGGATTGTGGACATCTTGTCCGCAGTTTGTACTGCTTTTGTGATTGATCAATAAAATTTTTGCTTCTCTTCAAGAAATCCCTTTTATAGTGTTGGCTGCTGATGCAGTCACATGGTTTCATTTTTATTTTTATTTACAGTGGCTGCCCAGCCACTTACTTGTCTTTCTCCTCATTGGTGTAAAGAGGGGGGGAGAGTGTTGATTTTCTACATTGCCCAATAGCATTAAGTTTTTGGTTGAAGAATTTAATGGGTGTTTTTTTGTGTGAAAGGCATAAGCTGTTAGTTGGTGGTAAGAAGGCAATGGTTTATGGGGATGTATGGTGTTGGCAGTGTAGTGGTTTGTTTTGATGGAAAGAAACAACAGGTTATTGAAGAGTGTAAAGGGTTAGACATTGAAGAGTTATGGGATAAAATTAGGTTTTGGTCATCTTTTTGGGATTCGGTTTCTGCAGAGTTCCTGGATATTGATTTCATGCTATTTTTAGATTGGAAAGCAGCTATGAACTAGAATTGATTTAGATCTTGATTTCATGTTTATAGTTAGTCTGATGGTGTAATGTAGTTTTTCTCCTCGGGCATTGTATTTTAGTCAATTGATGAATGTAAATATGATCCTTCTTCCTTTGTTTACCAAACTTTGTTAGACTAGAAGTGGGAAGCCCCACTGGCCGAATTTTTATTTATTTATTTATTTCCAAAAGGCCCAGCCTTGAGGCTAGGCGGGTTGGGCAACCGCCTAGGGCCCAGCCTAGTCCAGAGCCTCCTACTGCAATTAAGTTGGGTTTTTTTATCTTTAATTAATTTGTGTCTCTTATTCTATTGCAAAATTGGGTCCATTGACTTAAAAAAAGGGGCTCTTACCATTTATTTATTTTTAAATTCATAATAAACTGAAAACTAATTTAAATAAAAAGATTCCTTTTTGTCAGATATTCGATCAGAAATTGGGTCCTCTTATCCTATTGCAAAATTGGGTCAATTGACTTTCAAAAAAAGAAGGCCTCTTACCATTTTGTGATATTTAATTAAATATGTTGATATATTAATTGTGTGCTTAAAGATTCTCAACTAATTCAAATCAATGCTATTATTCAATTTCTTTTGTGAAACTTATGGTTATCAAGCTAGAAATTGCTTGTTATTGATTTTTTTTGTTCACAACTCATTTTAATTAGAGTGCTAGTATTCCCACCCCTATGTCCTATTTTCCCACCCACCACTTTATAAAATTATTAATCACTTGTTTAATTTTTGCAAAATGACCTCTAAAGACTTATGTAAACAAAAAGATATTATACCCACCCACTTCTCTACACCCACCTAAACTCATTTCATCTTCTCTTCATAATACTCCACACTTTAATTTACAATGAAAACCACTTTGGATTCATGAACAATAATTTCTTTGTTTTGTTTTGTTTTTTTTTTTTTTTTTTTTTTTTTTTTCTCTATGTATGAGGTTGTATAAGGGTTCAAAATTTGGTGCGTGAATAGAGTTTAGAGGTTTATGGAAGAAAGGAAATATAGAGAAAGAATTGGGTAGAAAGAGTGTTTATTAGTAAGGGTATTTTAGGGACATTGGGGGTGGAAAAAGATGATTATTATTTCTTAAAATTTTAAAGGGGGTAGAATTATAGGGTGGTGAAAAAATAGGACATGTGAGTGGGAAGTGTAGCACTCTTTTAGTTATCATATGGGCAAAGGGCCTCAATTTTAATCTTGCCTAGGGCCTCCTAAATCCTCAGACCGGCCCTGTCCAAAGTACATATAAGTTTGGTATTGTTTTGCATTATATATTTAGGCTTAACTGTATCATCAAATTTTGAGCACACTTGGTGGAATAGGCTTCCCTTTCCATTTCTAGCAGAGTGAATCAACTCTGATAAAAAAGAAAAGACTGAATCAACCCAACGCTTCGTATTTGTTTTCTCAAAAGGGGTATATCAGGGTAAAGGGTTTGAGTATCTCACCTCTTTAGAAAAGGTTTCATGTGGAGAGTTCAAATTTGATAGTAACGGCGTTCCTCCAAGCTTCAATGATTTTCCCCAAATGGTTCCAATTTTGTACTTGTTTCTCTTTATTTTTTTGTTCTTTTTGAAATGTTAACATGAGTTTGTAGTACCATAAAAGGTCAGTTTCTAATATGCTCCATAATACACATGCCATCAAAAATAAATTCCCAAATGAGACAATTTTACAGAAATTTTGACACAGAACTTGAACCCAAGGGAAAAAGAAGGGTGGTTATTCCTTCCAACACTAAACATCAGTTTTATGATTCTTTTGATTTCTTCCTCTATCTGGTCTGAATGTTTCTGACTGTATTTCTATCAAAAATATATTATGAAATAATTCATTAGATTTAGCTACCATCTTGAAGTTTAGGCCTACTGTATATGGATAGAATATGGCCTCTTTGGAACCCTAGAGAATAATGGCCTTCTTCGTAAGGAGAACCTTCTTGTTGAATCTACACCTTTTGGCTTGGTTCTCCTTTTGCACTGATTGATGAATTTAGATCTTTCAGCCCTTCAGTTGCGTAATAACTTCATTAATGAAAACATATTTGAATTTGCCGTTCCTTTCTAATGCTGATTTTTGTTATTTGGGGGTTTTTTTTTTCTTAACATTTTTTCTTCATATTGTGGTCTGTCATGAAAGTCATCTTATATGTTTTATCATTGGCTGCAGAGGTATTTGAGCTGCACATGGAAGAGTTGCGTGCAAAGCAAGAAGAAATCTCTAAGCGTGATAAGGAAATCAAAGTTTTGGAAGCTATAATTCAGACGCTTGGGGGTAGAGAGTCGCATTCAAAAAATGGGTAGAAAATTGGGCTTCTGAGTTCTATATCAAATTGGTCTTTTCTTTTTTCTTGTAAATCTATATAGGAACAATTGAATTGAATGAATGCACTGTTCAACATAATGGGTTAGGTTCAGGAACACACTTTTTGACACACACTGACACATCTTACAAACCACTGGATTAAACGAGTTTGAACGGTTTGAGATTGCATCTGCTATTAAGTATCGATTATTCTGTAGAAGCAATTAATTTACATTGGAGATATCAATACTTTAAAAAGCTGTCATCATATTTTAATTTTCATTCTCTCTTTTCCCAAAAAGAAATGTTTTAATTTCAATTCCTCTCCAAACTCTTTTAAATATTATAATAATAAAACAATTTTGTTTTTCTTTTTTGGTTACATCATTTCTCACTCACCCTTAACACTTGCTAACCTCAACGGCTTAATAAATCAAAAATTTTCATCCCTTACCATGGGGGAGATCGAGGTACTGGACATGTTTTGCCCAAACTGGTAGCTTCCATCCCATCCCAATCCTTCCCTTCTTACACTTGGTTTGTTTGACGGTTTTTTTAGAAGACTTAAAAGTATTTTTAAATAATTAAAAGTGATTTTACTATGACAAAAAAAAAAAAAAAGTGTTTTGGGGTTCTAAAAATACTTTGAAGCACTTTTGGGTAAAACATCTACTAATACTTTAGGAAGCGCTTCTTATAAAAACACTCTCAAAAGTGCTTCTTGGATGCAATCCAAATATTTCTCTTAAACTTAAAAACTCATTGCTCTGCATAACTATGGCTATGTGTGTTCTTCATAAATTCAGAAACTTAAGATTCGGTAGCTATCAAACTTTTGGATGACTATAAAAACTATGGGTATATTCCTCCATAACTAAAAAAATCAAGAATTTTGGATTGCCATGTATATAAATTATTTGTAACCACTTTGACTGGTAATTGCAGAGAACAATATGTCTAGTCACGTTTGATGCCTCATAGTTATATGGCTTACCTCCCGGGTAGGGCTGCCCTTTGGTTTGGTTTTTACTGAACCGACCGACTACTGACTGAATTTTTTTGGTTTGGTATACCGATTTTCACAATTCGAAAATCGAAAATCCAAAACAAAAAATATCCGAAAAAAGTTGGTTTGGTTTTAGTAAAAACCGAAAAAAGTTGGTAAACCGACCGATTACCGAAAATTATTACCGAAAAAAACCGAATCGATTATTACCGAAAAAACTGAAACAATTACCGAAATTTAGTTATATATGCTTATATAATACTATTATGTTAGTGGTATAATAAATATTAAACTACTAATATCTTAAACAACTATAAAAAAATATAATTGTATAATGTTATCATATTAATATTATCAAAAGTGTGAGTTAAGATATAGAATCATTTTCTAATAAAGTAAATGTTATTATTTTTAGGAAAATAAAAATTTCATCTTTAGATAAGTAATGCATATATATATACACTCATATTTATCGGTATATATACATACTAAATTAATAGGATATGTACTAATACATATTATTAAACTAATTTTACTAGTATATATTATTACTAGGGTAAAATACTAGTACTATAATAAACCACTAATATTTCTCGTGCAAATATATATTCATCAAACATTATATTTTATGTATCAAATTTGATTAAATTTTAATTTATATTAGTATATAATAATTAGTATTATTATAATTAAACTGAAAATGAACTGAAAATATACCGAAGTAAACCGAAAATGAACAAAAAATATCCGATACCAAAATTACCGAAATCGAACCGAAAACTGAAATTTACCAAAAAATACCGAAACAAAAAAATACCGAATTTTTTTGTTTTGGTTTGGTAAGCCCTAATACCGATCCGAACCGACCGATGGGCATCCTTACTCCCGGGTGACAGTTGCCGCTGCATTAGCAGGCAAAGCATTGAGGCTCTAAATATGAGAGATTTTTCATCGAGCCTCTTAAATATGAGAGATTTTTTAGACCGATACAGCGTCACGTGGTGTAACTAATCCAATGTATCATAATATGAGTGAATATTATTAATATTATACTCTAGGAGAGATAAACATATTGTCCAACAATATTTTTACACGTTGTATTGGTTACACCACGTGGTGGTGTATCGGTTATACATTAAAAATTCTTCTTAAATATTGGAGGGTGGGAAGGAGAGAGGGAGAGGGAGAAAGTCAGATAGAGAAAGAGATGTTCTTACTGAGCTCAATATTTGAAACTGACAGGACCGCACCCAGATTCCATCCTGAAAACCCGGAGAGGTCCTGCGGGAATCCAAAATCAAGGAAAATCCTACCGAAAATTCGGCAGAACCTCCCCTGAAAATGCACTAACCCAAAAATTTCAAAACCTGTTAAAAGCACTTCTAAATTAACAACCACCTCTACCACAACCAAAAAGTTCTTATTCACCAAGGCACATGATATTCAGAGCAAAACTAAACTTCCATTGCAAAATAAAAATTATCTCCACAACTTAAGGGAAATGACGCCGAAGAACTGAAAGTCTTGCCTCGACGTGGTACGGCCCAACCTCAGCGATCTATAACACCTGGGGGGGGAAAATGTTATAAACCAAATAAAGAAAACGTGAGATAACTCTCAGTGAGTGGACAGTTTAAATAAACGAAAACATAAGTAAAATTTCTGTTTCAGAAAAATCCTTCAAAGCCACGTTTAGCTCTAAAACCTCACGTCACTCTTTGAAATCCCCCAGTTTTAAAACCATTTCCAAGCTTTAAGAATGTTATAAAACTCATGGAACTCAAGGAAAAGATAACTCAAAACACATTTCTCAATAACCAGCTATCTAGATTAACAAAGTCGTAGAAATAATAATAAAATCGAAATCATTATAAAACTCGAAAGATATTTCTCACTTAAAATCCATACTTAAACTCTGAAGATACCAATTTCATTTTCCACCATGCTATATACCCTGAATAATCCTGGCCATACACACGCGTGGAGTAAAATCCAACACGTGCAGGCAATATCCTGGCCATACACACGTGTGAATAAATCAGCACGTGTAGGCAATCCTGGTCATACGTGCACGCAGAGCGGCCCCCAAAGGGCGAAGCATCCCGACACACGGCCCAAAGCCTATATGTGCATCGTGATGGGTCCCAAAGACCTATGTATCTGATAATCTGGAGGGTACTGCAAAGGGTGGTTTGAAAACCATTTTTTTTTTCCAAAAAACAAATAAATCATTTTTCCACCAAGAATAGAATAACTATACTTTTCCAAGAAACTTTAATTTCCATAAAAACCTATTGCATAATTCCAACTTAGTTTCAAAATACATAAATCAAATCACTCTTTTCGACCAAAAACTGAAATAATAAAATAAACCATATGTATAGAGTAAGAAGCTGAAGTCCTTTCCAAAAGAAATTTATCAACTCCAAAAATTCATCAAGTAAAACCATATCTTAAAATTCATATACGAGGGAAAATGAAAAGTCGAAATCCGACATTTATTTATCAAATCTAAAATCAACTCAAGATGTTTAACATAATTAAATAATGAAGTTTCATAAAATTCGTTTAATTTGTCAAAAGTTCACTCCCATATACTATTTCTCAATTAAACTCAAGATAATCAAATAAATCAATTCATAAAGTTTAAAAATACTTTTAAAGATAAAAGTCCACTCACAGTATTTGCCGAGCTACGCTCAACCCCTTTTTCGGAACACGTTTCTATCTCACAATTCAACACTTGTTCGCCACTAACGGTAGTCAAGAGACGAAGCTCCATCAACCTAATACAAAAATACGCTTACTTTAATATGCCGAACATTAATCCCACTTTAGAATTAATGCTACTGGTATAAATTTAACCAAGGAGTCAAACCCTTATCGAGAACTTACCTAAATCTCTCTTTCAATTTGATTCCACGTTTGGTAACCAACCGATCATATATTCGAGCTTTTCAAACCTCCATAATTCACAAGTAACAACCAACCATCAGTCTAACTCAATTACAGTCGATCCACTCACAAAATAGGAATATTCCTAATTAGACGGATACGAATTATACCTTTCTCGCGTTCTATAACCTTCGCGACTCGGTCACCTAATTAATCCAAAAAAACCAAACAATAACTATAATTCAAACTCCAATTAACCTTAATTATCCAACTCACTTCTCACTCTTAATCCAAATTTCCAAATCAATTACGTAAAAGAGAGTTACAGTTTATACCTTAGCCGATGCTTATTCGAGAGTCAGTTTCATATCACTAAGACGTCCGTTCGAGGTTCGATTTCCAATTCGAGCTCTCCATCAGCTTTCAATCCACCCTAAAATCAACCAATAGGTCATTAGAAATCTAAAAATAGTCCTAGGAGGTGGGAGAGGGTCGAAACCACTCCAGTCGCCGCCACGCGCGATGGTCCCACAGTGGCTAACGGCGGTGAATAGTGGTCATTTTCCAAACTTCTCATATGAGTGAAACAAATATACAAACATGTAGATAACGACGAGAGTAACAACTTTTATACCTGGGTCGACCTCAAAAGGAGGCTGAAAATGGCCTGAACACACCTCGGATTCGCGGCACCTATGGTGGCTTTAATGGCAACTATCAAAATACTGAATTAAAACATGAATGGTGACCTGGAACTGGAAGCCCATGAAGAGAGAAGAAGATCCATGCAAAGAACTCCATGAATGGTGGCCGGAGTCGTCGGAAATCGGCGAAAAACCGTCATTAGGGGCGTCACCTTTCGAGCTTCGATTCGCTAAGTACAGTGTGAGATAGGGTGCGTGTGATATACCAAAAGAAAGAGGAAGTCGATACAAAGCCATAGCCACCAAGATTGCATCAATCGGACATCGGACGAAGAAGTTATGGCCGGTCAAAGTTGAGAGGGTGGTGGTCAAAACGGGAAGAATTTTCTGGAAAATGGGGAGGGGCTGCTGCTATGCGGGAGAGAGAAAGGGTCAGCTGGTTTTTAAAATGGCTGATCCACGAAATTACCATAATGCCCTCCAACTTCAAATGCCCATAATTTTGTCTACGTAACCTCGAATCGCGATCCGTTTTCGCCTACACATTCGTGAGTACGAGCACTTTCCAACCATACCAAGATTGAAATTTTTAAAATCACTTTTCAATTAAACCCCTTTGGAAACCCAAACTTTTTTTTGTTAAGGGCATAACCGTCCACACCTTAATTAATTCACCAATAATGGATTTGAGGTCTGAAAAATGTTCCGTAAATTGCTATAGCTTCCTCTTGCCTTGTACTAATTTCCTACCCCTCAACTTCAAACTTTGAGTCCACGAAAATTATTCAACTTAATTTAAATGCTTCCAAATATTTCCCAATAAATCTTTCATGACTTAAATTTAATCACCAAAAATCATTTTAATTACAATTAGGTCTCTATAACTCCAAAACTTATTATTGTCTCCCAATTAATTTACTAAAAAAAAAATTCTTGGGTCCCACAACTTAAGTTTTCTTCTTGCTTCTTAGGTTCACAACCAATAAAATTTTAAATTGATAATGAAATTTGGGTCGGGTTGTTACAGAAACCTTTTTAACATCCTTGCATAGAAAGAAAATCAAATGGTTTTATTTAGAGAGAGAGAAAGAGAGAATTTTAATTTTGGTATTAATTGTAACAAAATGTAAACTACAAAAGATTGATTGAAAAAATTGAAACTCCATGAATCAACTAAAACACGGGTCAAACTACCGAGCCTAAATTGATCATTTGCTCTGTGGCCCCAAAAAAAAATTGAGCATTTGCTCTATTAATAAATTAATAAACAATAAATAATATTTTATTCCTATATAGGTAGCTATTAAAATCCTGATCACAGAAATAGGACGTCATAAAAAATTATGAGAAATGCTTAGTCCTCATGTTTGAGAACCAATTTTGTGTTTATAGCCAATAAAATAAACTCATAATGAGATCCACCATCTGAACTTTCTCTTTTCTTTGATTGGCCATGACGACAAAATTCCAAGCATTGTCGAAAAATTATTGTCTATGACAATTACAACATGTACGTACGACTCATATAGGAAGTCACATATAACAATCCCATACAAAAATTTCTTGAGACGTAATCACTAAAAAATGTGCAGGATATATAGTGAAGGATTATGAGCGGTAATTCTCAGGATTGATGATCAATCAAGGCAAGTAATGTTTTCAAAAAGTCCCCAGAAGTATCAGCCTTTATGTGAGTAGCCAAAGAGACACCATTCTTACGTTGGTATTGTTCCATTATAAGCTTCATGTCGACCTCCGCCCGAGTAACTACAACTCTAGTAAGGGCCTCTTCTGTAGTGCCGAGGCCTTTCATCGACTGACGAAGCACTTTCTCAAAATATTTTTCAGGGAAAGTCAAGCATTTTATGGTGCCTCTCAGTAACGCAAGGTATTCATCCTTTGGATTTTTCTTCAGCTCCTGCAATAAATTAATTAATTTAAGCCCTAATTCTATAACAAGCTTAAACATGATATGGATCATCTACTGATTTTTTTTGTACCCTATCTTGTGTTTATGTCTGAAATCACGTAGTTTTAAATTTATCCAAACAACAAATTTGGTCCCTGTAGGTTGCTAGAATTTTCATTTTTGTCCCTCTAATTTTAATTTGGGCGATAATACCCATGTAACATTGCAATTCGACGACAACTTTAGGGTTTCGTCTATTTTTCCGTTATCTAGCTTGATAAATTTTATGTTATTTTAGTACTCAAAAATATTCTTTTTCTAGTGTGTAATGTGGCGATCTCAACAAAGAACTAATTTAATCACTCAAAATGACATAAAAGTCTCAACAAATGCACAACATACACATGGTTAAAATAACCAGCCAGAAAATAAGCAAAACTCTAGAATTGCCCTCGAATTGCAATGCACATGAACAGGGGCGGAGCTACATGTGGGCCTCCCAATCCAATAGGGCTCCGGCCTCCCAACCCAATAGGTGGGATGTGGTTAGCTGAGTGTGTATAAATTTGGGTCTCTGTGCTTGAGAAAATACAAGTTTAACTTTCAGTTCTTGTTACCTATTAACAAGGTTAAGCTCTTAGTATAAAAGTGTAGAAGACTCAATCTTCTAATTTGCAATTGTGGAAATGGCTTCAACAGGTAGATCGAGCTAGTTTGATTGCTGTCTTTTGTTTTTGTTTTATTTGAATGATTAATTGTTATGAGTGTTTCAATTTCATGTAGTTTGACTGATTATGTAATTAAGCTACTGCTTACAAAACATGCATGCACAACAAGACGAATACTAAACAAATTAGAAAGGAATCATATTCAGGTCACAACAATGGATCGTATTTTGCTGAATTATATGTACCTACCTTATACATGCGTGCCTTATACGTACGTACCTTGTTAATAGGAAGGCCAAATTGGTCGTTATAGAGTTTGAGTATTGCAGTGAGCTGTGCCTTGCTCCTAGTTGTTAGAATTCTGATTAGTTCCTCATGATTATAAGCCTTCTCTGAGATTATCTCATGAAGTAGCTTAGCCTCTGAATTCACCAGGGTCGTATCCACCTCTGCTCCCTCATATCTGTGAGCACTCACAAGAGGTACCAAAAGCTGCATGCATGTGGCACAAATCATGAAAATAACATATCTTCAATCACTAACCCAACCCGATATTAATATATGTACCTTGCGAAAATCTCCAGTTGTGTGATAAGCAACATCTTCTTCAAGAGATCTCTTGTGACTCGCTTGGTAATCTTCTCTGACCTGGAAAAGCTCTCGTGAAGTTCTTGTACAAGCTATTTCCATTATTACAAAATAGCGGCCTGAATTTTTCATGTTGACAGCTTCATTGGCTAGCAATACATCACGTTCAGCAGGATGCGGTATCCATAGAAGCACTGCACGCTGCATATATGCATGCATGTAGACACACATAATTAATTAACAATATTTTAAACCAAGTATTTATTAAGAGAAAATTATTGGGGTTTTTCCTTCTAAGTCCAAAAATGAAAAGTTCTATGTAGGCCGACTTCACCTAAAAAAGGTGACTGATAGGCCGGTCTACTTTTTTAATTTTGCAAGTGCTTGGGGTCTTTGTTGAGTGCTCAACACTTTTTAATTTTTTTGAACATTGTCAGCGTCTAAGAGTAATTATTGCCACTGCCAAATAATGACAATGAGTGATTGCATAAAAATTGATACTTATAAGTATATTTTTTGCCTTTTGTTACATAAGCATGTGAATAAATCAACATAAAATAGAGAAATCAAGCTTATGGAGTTAAATCAACCTTCTTTTTAACAGTAACAATAGTTGTTAATAATTGCGCGCCATTGCGTCAAATGGTAACAATGTTACTAGCTATTCGAAAGTGGCAATGATGCCGATCGAATGACAGTAATATATAATGAATTCAACACTATAATCAAATCTTAGGAGGGAACAAATCGATTAGTAAATGTATGCCAGTCAGCCTAGGGCCTATTGGCACCGGTTTCATCATTGAGGGCTTAAAGTTTAGCTCCGCCCAAAACCTCAAAGCTAAAATCCTGAGACGACACTCAACAACCACAAATCTACACCCTATAGTACCTAATCCGGCCATGTCGAGGAAGGGATCAAAACCAAAAGTTAAAAAAAAAAAAAAAAAAAGGCCAAGCAACCTAGAGTCTATTGTCAATCCTTACTGTCAAAAAGTGACTATATGCCCAGTACACAAAAACTAAAACATCTAATTATTATGAAATAAATAGAAAAACATAATAAATGTTTCCGAAAAACATTTAAATGATCATTATTTGACGAAATAATTATACAGTCTCTGATTTATCTAACTATTTGCATGAATAATTTGAAAAGTTAAATAGTGAATGATTTGAATATTGAACTACCATATGTATAACGGATCCTACAATATATCCTTTAAATAAACTAAGGGATCCTCATTTAAGTTCATATATATATATTTTGATAATTGAACCAAGAAATTTAATGACTTGGGCTATGCCTACAGGGCTAGGAAGTCACCAGAAAGTCACCAGAAAGTTCTTTTTCTAGTTCTTTGAATAATTCCTCCCCATATTTCTCAGCATAAGTTTGTCGAACAGAACAGCGGTGCTTTGCATTCCTATGAGCCAATATGGATATGATGCAATTCTCGTCTGTTCCCCATCCTGCATTTATAAAAGTTCTATCAAACAATGTAACCTAAAAAATCAAATCCAAATTTTATCATTTTAAATCGATCTGCCAATCCCAATGGAACCTTTGTATTTGTCCAGCATTATGGAATGTGATTAAATTATTACAAATCTTATGAAAGTGACTCACATTGGACATAGAAATCAACAAAAAAACAGATCGGGAATAACCACGTACAGCATTTGCCAATATATAATCATTTTAATCAATGTTATATATGGATCTTTGCATATGGAGCACATCGTTGATTAAATATTTATAGAGAGAGAGAGAGAGAGAGAGAGAGAGAGAGAGAGAGAGAGATGGAATGAATGAGCTAGCTAGCTACCATATCTTGTATGGCTTTACGAAGCCTCTCACAGTCTTCAGCCACGGAAGGGATCGGAGAAGGCACTGCAAGCGTAGCCATTCTTACGCTCCTGATCGTCAATGCGTGTGTGTTAGAATCCGTGAACCAAAAAATAGGACAGATATAAATCTTGGCCCCTCAAAAATAGAACAGGTAGATTGCTGCCACATTTGCAACATTTTAATTATGGCACTCGTTTAGTTTGGTAAATCAAATTCATTTGTTATTTCCATTCATGCATCATTCCCACCACCCATCATCATTCAGTGAACTTCAAAAGTATTTAGTAGCCTTTTTAACATCAAGCTAGCAGTCATCCTTAAACTCATTTGGTGGTGAAGAAACAGGAATTGGTAGCTTGCTGAACAATGAGAAATAAAGAAGAATAATTAAATTAGACTTTAACTAATTATTTTGGACCAATGAAATTTAATTGGGACTCCAAAGTGATAGGTGAAATATACATGGCCATTCTTAGAATTTAGGAGTCCCTCCCAAGACTAAAGCTTACCTTTAACTTTTTTAGTTGATTACAAATTTACAACTACATAAAATAATAAAGACAATATATAGCTTCTGGTAATTTAACTGTCCCAAATAATATATCACCTCCCAACCCTAAATGTTCTTTAATATTAAGCATAAATTGCAATAAATCCAAAGAGCGAGCTAGTCTTATATTTCAGCTTTTGTCCGCCACAACGCTGTTGAGGAGTAGAACACACCAACTTTCCAAGAAAGTTTGGACTGCTCCATCTGTTAGATGGTAACATCTATTAATCTAAATGAAGAACCGTTCAATCTAAAAAACAATAGGTTGCCATAATAGCAACCGGAAACCCCACACAAACAATTTCGGAGAGAATATAGCACACGTACCACATCGTGCGCGACAATTATGGCGGTCGAATCTAGTCATGCATATGCATATCAAAAAGGTTATTTGGGCTCTTTTCGAAGGAAAAGATAATATCTGTAGTGGGTAGTACAAAGGATTGGTTTTATGTATGAGGCCGGACGCATATTTATGATTGGGTGAAAGAAGTGGTTTATGGCATTCTTGATGCTGGCGCAAAACTCTACAAAAGAGCTTGAAATTGCACTCGCTACAAAAGAGCTTTAATATTTTCTCCCATGTGGTGGGGCCAACGGAACACAAAATTTCACTCACTCTCATTCTCAGCCGGATTTTTCCAACACTCTCAATTGTGACCCTCACTCACTCTCACTCTCACAATTCCGGTCCACTATAGGAAATTTTAGACCTCACTCTCACAGTCTCACTCTCACTCTCACTCTCACTATCATTGCTGTGGAAGGCCTAAGAAATCAAAAGATGATGGGAAGAGAAAGCATACGAGCTCCAAGAAAGATTAATTGTTATCTTTACATATTTATTATTCTTAATGTATATAATTGTTGTGAAAATTTTGTATTTCACTACTCATGTTTTATACATGCAATAGTCATGCATTATGCAGTTGTAGATATTCGTCTAATTAGCATGCTTTTAACGTTTTTGGCACCTCTGTTATTAAATTCTGGAATCAGTGATATATAGCACAAACTCCAGAAGTAACAATAATTGGTGTTCTTCCAGAGCAATACTTAGTACTGAAGGGCTGATGATCTCTATATCCTTAATCATTGACATGGGCTAATTAAATTATAACATTTGTTATATTTTTAAAAATTTCTTCCAAACAATCAAAATTGTTTCACATTCACAAAAATAACCCATGGGTTCGGCCCTTTCCAGTTCCACACTTCCAACCACTGGCGACGGATGATTGACGAAAGAAATAAACCTCTCTAAACCTTTCTTTCTGCTAATGACTAATTGCTCTTCATGTACTCTCCCCTGGTTTGTGTACAACACCATCACAAAGGTGCATATGCAACCATGGAACATTTCTCATATGTATATTCTATTTCAGCGACTATCTTTCTTAAAACTTTACACACATTTCTATACATATTCAGGGATCAAGCAATTTATGATCCCATTAGGGAATTGACTTGAATTGTCTTCATCATTTGCTTCCTGTCTGGGATTTCTCAATGAAAACAATGCATTTCAGAAACCTAAATCAAGCATTTTTTCTGTCTCTGCAACCAATTTAAGCATTTGAGTGTCTGACTTCAAAAATATGGGGTCTCACTCTTTC
Organism: Dryas drummondii; assembly: GCA_003254865.1. Taxonomy (NCBI): domain Eukaryota; kingdom Viridiplantae; phylum Streptophyta; class Magnoliopsida; order Rosales; family Rosaceae; genus Dryas; species Dryas drummondii. The sequence goes on from QANW01003389.1 coordinate 1,172,199, forward strand.
TGAGGTTTACTTTTGTTCATGAACCCAAAAATCTTGCTAAAGACTATGTAATAGTTCAATCACAATGTTATGATTTCATAATTTTTCTACTTTGCCTCAATCATCTACTCAATCAAACAGTTTGTAAAATATACCAATTTTAATATAGGGATTTGCTTTAATACAGGACTTCGAAGAAAGAAAAAAGTTCACAGATTCAATAGAAATGTCAGTGCTTCAAAGAGGCTCATAAATCAGTCTACAAAACGTTACATACAACTCATAAAGGCTCTCTTCCCTCATATTATTCTCAGTCTAAAGCAGCCCAACTCTACAGTTCTGTGTATTAGATTATCACATCAAATTAAAAAAAAAAAAAAACAAAGCAGGTCCATAAGTCAATAAGGACTGTCAGTAGGATAGTAAATAAAGAATAAAAGTTTAAATTGATGTTGGTATATGGAGAGCACGACCATAACTCACCATAACTGAATATCCGTTAGCAATAAAGCATCCATGGTGGACCAAACACGCCTGCAACCGTGCATACATAGGCAGTATGGAGAGCTGCATAGTAACCTCAATTCAGCCAGCTAGCAGGCTGCCTGACCCCTTTACAACTATTGCAGCCTGTTGTTCGCCCCTTTCTCCCAACCAAATAAGCATTACAGTCACGACCAATTGTTCTACTGGATCAGCTACCTCTATTAATAGGTAAAAAGAAAAAAAGTATAACCACATTTTGACATGACATCAGAACATAGCTTACATCACATTCACCCAACATAGCTTACATCACATTCACCCAGATGCATTTTGGGTCTGCTAACTGATCTAGTCATAACTACATGGATACTGTAAACCTACGACATGTTATGCTACTCCAGGTCATACCTGAACTAATTCGACTAGTCAAACTGCTGTCGAAGCTGCATTTCCGTTTCACTTTTCCATGTAGCATGAGATGACTGGCCCTTCATCCTCTTACTCTTCTCCTTATCTTTGACAGTAGATCCTTTCTTCTTGAGCTCGTTGGCAGCATCCACAGCAGCACGGTCACCACATGCTGGGCAGACCATTCCCCGTGCATTGGAGTAGGTCTTGGGTATTCCACATTGCAAACACATCCTATCAGGAGAAATATTTCATATTTAGTAATTACAAGGCCAAATGCCTGACAAATACTTAAACCAAAATAGGTACTTAACTACAAAATATCTGAAACAGCTATGTTTCTCATCAGTAGCAGAATCAGAGAGAAGGAAAAGAAAGGGGTAAAAACAAGGAGGAGGGGGGCAGGAAGAGCAACAATATGTACCTTAGAAGCTCGGCAGCATCCTCAGCACTAGGATTTGTTGCAGTTGCCACACGTTTGCCTCCTTGAGTTGTGCTTGAAACAGCTGATTTTGGAGGTTGGTTACCATCAACATCACTTCTTACTCGTTCATGGATTCCAACTAACTGAGCTTTAGACTCCACTACCACACCTATAGACAATTTAAAAAATGTCTGAAATGCTTCAATAGAAGAAAAATAAGAAGAAAAGATATGAAGTACAGAAAGAGCTTATAAAACCTAAATCTTCATTAAAAATGATATGCAACTATCTCAAAGATCATAATACTATATGCGTAATCCCTTAATTCAAAATTTTCGATCAAAATTTAACCAGGTTTCTCTGCTATATCAATTAGCTGTTCCTGCTGAAGAAACACTGCAATGAGCATCTACAACACAGATAACACCCATCAACTAGACACCATACTATAAATAATGGTTATAATAAAGATTTTTCAACGTATTTTCCAAGAGAATTGATTAGAATTGAATAGGTATGATTTTATAAAACAAATCCAGGAAACCACATAATTTAATGTTGATATGTTAATTGAGGCATGGCAATCAACCTTCATATTATTGCATAGACAGTTATGCTCTGTCCAGCTTAAGACTTCAAATTAAAAGAGAAAGGCATCAAATTGAAAAAGGCCAGATCTAAGCAAGACGGTTCAGGAAAACTCACAATAGGTACCATGTCACATCTGTAAGTATATGATAACAACTAAACTTTGCAACTTGGGCAGAACAAAGTCTGATTCCAACATCACCACCATTCTACAAACTATCGACCCAAGCCAATAAGGACCTAATTAAGGACAAGTATTTCAACAATTAGACAAGATTTAGATGTTTCCAATGCACTAAGATACTTCGTATCCACTGTGCATCTAAGTCATCCATATATAATCTAACATCTGATCTGAGATGCATGTTCTTTCTCTTATCTTTAGGTCCTTGTACTAGATCTATGCCATTTATACAGGGATCACATCCCCAACTTGTAATCCAAAATCATTTTATGCCACACTTCCTGCTGTACGACCAAAATTATATGTATCATAATCATGTCTTTGTTCACTGCTGCTTTAACTTGTATCTTTCCTATGATGTCATATTGAGTCACTCTGGTTCCAGACACAATTTAAGGTGATTCTTATGAATAGCCAAGCCCAAATGCTCAAAAGGCAAATAATATTAATGCGAAGAAATCACAAATTAAATGGTACCAGCAGGTAGATCTTTCTTGTCCTTGCGATGTTTGTTGTTGCGTGTCCCATGCCTCCTTTGTTGGGGACCAGCATCTCCTGTGGAAGCCTGTTCTTGGACGGAGTTGTTGAGAAACTCAGGAGGTCCAGAAATCTCCAGTAATCCAACCCAAGACAAAGAAATGCATGATGAACCCAAAAAATCAGCAACAATAATTCTACAGTTAATTGCAGGGAAGGAACAGTGGGTGAAATAGTAGGGTAAAATGGCACCTCAGAGAAGATGTCCAAAGCAGAAGGGAGGCCAGAGGCACTGGAGGAGGTGGGTTTGGACAAGTCAAACACAGATGTTTCTTTGTTGCCTTCATCGTCGTCGTCATCATCGTCAGATGAGTTTTGGTAATGGAGGCGGTCATCCACATCTTGGCTGCCTTCTTCAGTGGAAGAATAGCCCTGGAGGAATGCCAAGCTCATTGCTTCAATGGGTTTTCTTGTATTGTAATTTGCAGTGGCGGAACAAGGATATTATAGTAATGGGGCAACCTCACACAAGCAAAGAATCAAACATGTAGAACCTATATAGAGAGAGAAATCATTATATGCATTTGTGATTGTTTAACATAATGCTAATGAACAGAAAAACTAGGAAACGTATAACACAAATTTCTACATTTAACAAAGCACTTTATTTGTATGAATTTTATGCTAAATTTGCTAAACCAATTTCATTTGAAATTGTCCAATATAATCAAACAAAAGTCAACATTAGAAACACCTTGGAATCTTGATTCCAGCATAGATATCTCCCACTTGCTGACTTCCCACAAAACATATGGTATGATTTAATATCAACCCTCCCACCAATGTAAGAAAACTTTAAGTGATAAACAAAATACATATCCCAACCAGTAAACCTAATCTGAGCTATAAATCCTTTTAAGGTCCAAAATGTTGAAAAGGGTTGCAAATTTCGTCATCAGCAATACCATAAGCTTCTTTGCCCTTTTTGTTCCTGAACGCCTCAACTAAAACCACATTACTCCTCAAAAGTCACACTACCAAACAGTAATAAGCCAATAATAAGTTGAACCAAATCTTTAGAACCCATCAACAGAAAGATGTACATAAGCCGAAATAAGTAAAAATTAAAAGTGAACCCCGAAACAGAGTTGGAAAAGTAGACCTAACAAAACTACCTAAGCCGTGCTTTAGAGTGATGCGAAAACGGGAAAAATAGCACGAAGACGAAGAGAGAGAGAGAGAGAGAGAGAGAGAGAGAGAGAGAGAGAGAGAGAGAGAGAGAGAGAGAGAGAGAGAGAGAGAGAGNAGAGAGAGAGAGAGAGGTGTACTTAGTCTTACGAATTTTGTTAGTTTGTCTGTATTGCGATGCGAGAGAGAGAGCCTTGAGTATCTTTTACCCTCTTGGTATGGTCTGAAATTGAGAGAGAAAGGGAAACAAAGCAGCTGAACAGAGCAGCAAAGAAGAGAACGAAAGAGGAAAATGGGTCTCCTAGGGATTCTTATTTTACCTTCCACAGTCCAAACAAATTTCCAAAAATCCAGCGAGGGAACTTCTGCTCCCGTACGTAGAAAGGTGTCATATTAATTTTTTTTTTCAGAAAATTACAATTTTGGTACACTTATTTCATATTCATATCTAGTTTAATTTTAATTCATAATCCTTTTTAAGTTTGATTTTAATTCACTTATAATCTAACTTGTTCGGTTTTGATGATGTCATTTATTTAAGGGATAAATATGTAATTTTCTCATAAAAAATTTATAAAATAAAATTAAAACAAAAACAAAATTGTGCACCGCCATCTTCCCCACGCACCCACCCAGCCCAGCCCTTCCAGCCCACCCACACCAGCCTCGACCCAGCCTCTCTCTCTTCCCTCTCTTCGGCCACCCCACCCCCTCCCCGAACTCCTCTCTCTGTATTCCCCCTCCCCGACCTCCTTTCTCTTTCTATTCCCTCTTTCCAGCCACCTATAGATCTGGATCTTGGGGGAAGGGTCCGAACAAAAAAAAAAAAAAATCAAAACCTTGAAAACAAAGATGCTACAGAGCCAAACTCAGAGAAAAGTTGAGAGTAAAATTAGATTGCAAAGCATTTTTCTTTTGAAAAATACACAAATAGAGAGAGAGAGAGAGAGTATGTCTGTACCGACAAGAGCAGATGTGGCTCTGATCAAGAGGAAGAGCTAGTTTTCTTTAACTTTTATATTTATTTTGTTTTTGTTTTAATTGTATTTTATAAATTTTTTATGAGAAAATTACATATTTGCCTCTCAAATAAACGGCATCCATCTAAAATAGACGAAATGGACCAAAACCGAACAAGTTAGATAATAAGTAGACCAAAACCGAACAAATTAGATAATAAATAGACTAAAATTAAATTTATAAAAAATTATGTACCAAAATTGAACTAGCTATGAAATTGTAATTTTTTATTTTTTTTTATATAAGGACGGGCCCAACCCAAACGCACCCCAATCAACCTGCACTAAACTAATATCATGAGAGGGAGGGAACTCAAAGGAATAGAAACCAAGACTCAAGTCAGTTCCACTGCTTACTCAACAACTCCATACAACTACTCACAAGACCAACAAGATGCACAATCACCTTAGAATTAGAATCCAACTCAATCTCCACTTCTTAAAAGCCAAAGTCCCAAGCTATGAAGCTCATAAAAGACCCCGATATAATCCCCAAAGCTCAGCATCCAAAACACCACCATGGCCTAAGGACGCACCGTCACACCCGATGAACCATGATAATAGTCTTACCACCCAAAGCACTCTTACCAGATTAGCCTAAAACCAGCTAGTAGCAAACTTCATAATCATCAACTGAGGTTCAAAAGGTAATTGAAAGCTTGGCTCAAAACTACCAACGCATAGACAAACTCATTATCATAGAAATGCATTAGAAAGAAAAACTCGAGACTTTAGATTGACAAATAACCCATCCTTAAGCCCATAAGTAAGAGAATTAGAAAATTCTCCATTCTAGTTGGCAGAGGCCCAAAACTCTCGTAGAGCACCTGCATGCAAGTATGCAACTCCTAAACAAATGCTCCAAGACTCCATCTGACAATCACATCTTGAGCTGCTGCTATTAGAAGTATGACCCTCCGAACACGACCCTCATTAGTTAAGATCCTCCCATGAACTAGAAGCCACATAAATCTCCTGAGTTTAGGGGGAATCTTTAGCCTCCAAATAAACTCCCATCTCCAAAAAAGCCAATCCTGATCAGAGAAAGGAGATTTGTAAGCAGTCTGAACAGAGAAGTTCCCTAAAGGAATAAGACCCCAGATAAACTTGTCTTCGCCACTACCAACCCCACCAGCATGAATTCCACAGAGGGACAACGAGCATTGACAACTTGTCCTGAAACATCCAACTAGAAGCATCACAAAACTGGTTCACAGTAGAGACCAGAAGCTGAGAAGGCACATCCTTTGTAGCATGATGAATCAAAGCACCCAATTAAACAAGTCCAATTATCATACTAGAACCCACCCTCCATATACAAGGCCGGCCCTGGGTGAAATTTAGAATTGACCCCTTTTTACATCAAATCTAAATTTTGCACAATGATTTTTGCATTAAACATAAAAAGAATTTTCAATAATTTGTACAATTCTTAAACAAAGAGTAAATAAAACAATAAACACAAAAAAAAGGTAGATATGCATCCTACAAAGTCCATTTTACTGTCCAATTTGAGCAACTCTATTATGCAAATTCCTTGAAGCAACTATGTCAAAAAAACAGTTATGCATCCTTGCAAAACAATGCAGCACTGTCAAAGTTCAATAAAAGTGATTTCTTCTAACATCCTACCAAAACAATGCAAAATAGGTCCGTTAACTTTAAGTACCAAATTGTAATATTATTTTATTTTAACTATCAAAACGTTTATGTTATTTCAATTTAAATACTAAATTTCAATTTAGTTAGCAACTTCAAAAAATTTGAATATACAGAGCTGTAACTGTCTAACAATCATAACTTGTTTATTGATTGATTGTTTTTTCAATATTTGCAATGCTTAAACTTTAATGTTTAGTCTTTGGGTTATAGGACTTCATTCCCAAGCCTAAATCAAAAATATTAAACCCTTATAAATTTTGAATTTTTATGAATTTGAAATAGTCACAACTATATAGCAAACCGATTTGTGACATAATTCAAAATGTCTTGTTCTAGGTTAGTACCTTAAAAAAAAAATACTGTCTTGCTGTTTTACTGAAAAATTATTGATATTTAATATTTAATTCTAATTTTCTATAAAAAAAAAAAGATAAAGGGTGAGAATATAAGCACTCTTTCTAATAACCTAAAAACCTCAAATTACTTACCAAAAATCATTTGGCTCCAAATAAATCCTAAAAGACACCAAATATTTTAAATGTCTCCAAATAATCTTGAAAAACTTGCAGGGTCTCACATTTGGCATTTCTCTTTTCTCATACCTTTGTATCTTTTATTTAGAGACATTAAATGTTTGGGATGACCTCGAGGCGGTTTTTAATTTATTTCTTATATAGTTATATTGAAGAAAACGTCCTTAATAATACAATAAGATGGGTTGGATATAATTTAGCGGCCTAAATCAGCTTTAAGGACAATATTTTTATATTAAAAAAAAGCGTCCTTATATGCCTTAAATTGGGTGTCTTCTAATCTAGTTTTTGTATTAGGGGATGCAAACCCTTCTCCAACCAAAAAGGACTTGATCGTAGCTTACCAACGCTGCCACCTAAGTTCTTGGCGAAAACGAGTGAACAACACCCTTTTCATCAAGGAAACCGTTAAAATAAAGGTTGCATGTTGAGCTTAATTAAAAGTCACTATATTCAAGCAATTATTTTTTCAATTTGATTTTACCTTTTTGGTCCAATGAGGATATGTCATGTCTTAAAATATTTATCTCTTAAAGTAATATAGTCTTAATATGTGAATAATGTAAAATTTTCTAGCAAAAGTTTAATAATTTCCCAAAATACAATGATAAAAATAGTTTTAGATATATGTAAGCCATTGGGGATAACCTAAGTGGTGAGAGAGGGTAGGTATGATTAGGATAGCCTAATGTTCGATTCTTTCTAATGAAAAAAAAAACAAAAATAGTTTTATATAGAGAAAATTACAGATTTGGTCAACTTATTTTATACCTAGTTTAATTTTAGTCTATGATCTTTTTTAAGTTCTGTTTTGTTCCACTAATTGTTCTACTTGTTCAATAAAGGTCCATATTTATTTTTTCAAATTTGTTCCGCCTTTTACCTTATCAAATTTCAACCAAATTCAAGAAATACATACTTATTTTAAAGCTATGCATCTTCTCTTTACAACTATATAAAGATCATTCAAATCAGAGTTCTAAAACTCAAGATAATTGGCCCCAAAATAGAGTACCCGAAACTACTAATTTTTCTTAGAAAATTTTTATATTTTTTAAACTTCAATTCTCTTTGATTCTAATACTTCAAATTGGTTCTTATGACTAGAAAATGATGAAATATAACTTATACTTCAATTATAATTGAAGAAAACACAACAAAAAAGATTTAAAATCATAACTTAAAAATGATCGTGGACCAAAATTGAACTTTAAAAAGATTATGAACTAAAATTAAATTATGTATAAAATAAGTTGACCAAATTTGTAATTTCTTCTTTTATATACAAGAATTATTGTATAAACTAGGTCAAATTTGTTTAGCTAGCATCATTACAAACATTAACGTATCTCAAAATAGTAGTTAGCAGCTAGTGGTCTAATGGTATTTCTTTCCAAAATGCTAGAGAGATCCCAAACAATAACATATCTCAAAATACCAACTACCTATTGGCCGGTCTCAATATAAAAAATTGGCACCAAACAAAAGATAGTGACCCAACCAAAGAGTAATGACCTATAGTACATATCAAAGGAGATCGAAAAGACATTTTCTTTCAAATTTTTTAAGAAAAAGAGGCATGACAATTTTATTTTTTATATCTAGAGGAGGGGGATTTGGATTTCGTACTTCTTTCAAATACCACTAGTCTGAATACTCATAATAAGTCGATACCATTGATGTCCAATAGCTTTGATAGTAATGAGATCAATAGCTAGTTAGTAACAAAAGAGGTGTGACTTAACCAAAATCAACTGTTATGCTTAATTAAGGGGCATAATATATATTTCTTTTTTTACAAATAATTTGTTCAAACTAAAAATTAATCACGGTGTACATAGCTTTAATCAAAGTCAGTATACCACTATTTGTTTAAGTCAACATATTTCTTATAAAATTATAAAGGCAAAATGAAAATGTAAAATAAAATACATAAATTTGAAATTCTTTTACGGTTAAAGTATAGTATAAGATAATAAGAATGACAAGAATTTCAGAAATAAAATAAATTTAAAAGTAATGGTGGAAAACCATTTGAGACTCATTATGGTGTTAATACTGGGATGGATGTTGCTTATCCAAGTTGTAATGCAAGCAGAAGAAGACGTTATCTCTCCTTCTTCTTCTTCACTTCCCTCTCTTCGTCCACCATCTTCAGTCGGTAAGCTTAAATCCTATACATTTGATAATTCCAAAAGAAAACTTGCAAAATATTTGGAATGTTTGGCAATGGTTCCTATTAAATGTAGTAGACATCATGAAGGACCATCAGGTCATGAAGAGTACAAGGCGTGTGTGACAACTGAAAGAAAAAAATGTGTTAAACAATACAAACTCGGGCACTAGTGTACTGTTGGTAGTACAATATCTAATTATCTATGATAGAAAATTTCATATTTTGTTTGAATAATTTTAACCTACCCTCTTTCTTTATTGACACAAATTCAAAGTACAAACATACATAGCTATGTAGGGAAGTTTTTTTGTTTCGATCTGTACAGTTTTGGATGCTAGATTCTTTAATATATATATTTTTTAAAATGTATTATTCAAATTAACAGTCTCAACATATATAACATGTCAAATATCTAGATAGAGAATATTAATTACCCTACATTTGTATATCTCTTATATGTATATAATTCCTAGGGTTACATACTGCAGAGAGAAAAACTTCTCATGTTTTCAGTTTGGCTCTTTTTTTCACTTCATTGCTGTATTTTCAATTTTTGTTAATTATATCCATAGCTAACATGTGTAATTGTGGAAAAAATAATTTTCTATCAAATTAGTAAATGGAATCTCATGTGTTATCTTAGGGTCATCATTGGGTTGCCTAGGACTGAAGTTATCGAGCTCAAGCTCGGCTTGGGTCTGGCCTAATTAGGATTGGAGATGATTCTGGGCCAGGCCCAATTGGACTTGGGCCACAATATGTAAGCCTGAGTTTGCCCGCACGGGCGGGGCCATGTGGAGCTAGACTGGAAGAGCCGAGCCCGCCCAAAGGGAGATCCCCAGTTGGGCCTATTTTCAGGCCTAAATATTTTTATATTATATTAAAATGGTGCAATTATAAACTATATAGAAATTAATGAGTGCAAACACAATTATATAAGGAAATGAGATTCTCTTTAGTTTTATCATACAAATTATATTGATTCATTTAATTCTGAAGATGAGGTGAGAGACTATGGGCTTATTTGACATTGCTTCTTAGGCTATGATTAGTGCTGAGAATGAGAGTGAGGGTGAGAGTTAATGTAAGCCCTCAAACCATAAATAGTGCACGTACTGGAAAATGACAGTGAGAGTAAATGAGGGTAAATTTTGAGAGTGATCTATGGAAAAATTGAGAGTGCGAGCTTGAGTGAGAGTGGGACCCACCGAATAACATCACATGTGGATGGGGATGGCTGAGAGAAAGTGGGGTGGTGAAATACCACTGCAGCCCTTCTCTCACAAATTTGGAATTGTTATATTTTGTTGGTAATAAATTAAAAGCAAGGGGCAAATTTGGAAAAATCGAAGGCTATGAAAAGCAGCCGACAAGTGGGGGCATGCGTGACAGAAGCGGCCGAACTCCCCCAGAAGCCGTGTGTGTGACACGGACGATCAAGATCCATGGACAGTTGCGGATCAACGGTCCAGATCTTCGGATTGTTGGTTTTTTTTCTTTTCTTTTTTTAATTTGCAAAAAGGCCTTACACGTGGTGTCGATCCCACCGCCCAAATTAATTACCGTTGGTGATCAACGGCTACAAATAAATGACCATTATAATTATGATTAAAAAATACCAAAAGATTTAGAAAAATTAAATAAAATTTCCAACGGCTATTTCATCACTTTTCCTATAAATTGAGCATTCACATCTCATTTTTTTATACTTCTATCTATCATTTTCACTCACCCATATTATAAAATAGAATAAATTGTGTTATGTTTATCATTTTTTTGCATTTCAAACATTAAAAAATATCAAACAACTTGAAATATAGAATTTATAATTTGGGTAATAAAATTAAAAATCTAAATATATTCAATATTGACCTTATATTAAAGATCTCTTTAAAATAAAACCAATGATATAATTTTTATAAATATTTAAGTTATAAATTATAAATTAACCATCACTTAATCTAAATTAGACATAATTTAATTAGGTACAACTGTATTACTCTTAATTATTATTCTCAGCACCATTGCAGCTTCAGCACATATTACTATCACTCTCAAATCACAACATCACTTTTTAGGCCACAAAATCACTTTTCAGATCATGTATTACTTTCACTCTCACTCTCACCACTGTGGGTAGCCTTAGGAAGTGCTTTTGAATCGTAGCGCTTTTAGTAGTAGCACTTTCAATTAGTAGCGCTTTTACACAAAAATAGTTTATCATTTGGTGCATGTCATCATAAAAGTACTTTTATACTATACATAAGTGTTTTTTAAAGCATTTGGTTGTGTAAAGAATTTTTTATTTTTATTCTATAAAGTTATAAACTTTTATTAATCAACTTTTAGAAGTTATTATTTTAAAGTTTTTATAATCCATTAAAGAGAGAAAAAAAAAAGGATAGGGGAAGAGAATGGATAATTAAAGGAAAAGTGAAATGGGGTTGTTTGTACAAGAAGACCAATCTCATCGTCTGCTCCATTAACATTGTTGTTGCTTTGGTATGGTTTTAGGAAAATAAAGATGGGGGATTGATGGAAAGAGAGGAGGAGGTGGAGTCATGGAAGAGACTCTGAGTGTAACATCCCAATTTGGGATCACTACAACGGTACCCATCTCAAGGATTCTCAAGAATATAATACATGTATCTCGAGCGTTATATTTCCAAGATTCCTTAAAACAAATTAAGCTCTTTTGTTTGATAAAATACGGGTTGGATCAGAGTTCAAATGCGCACAGAATCTGAGATAAACACACTTCAAACTATTTTACAAAAAAGGCCAACCCGTTAAGGTGACGAGTTTACAAAAGACCCTAACAAATATTTTACAAGAAAAATGATACCAACCATAGGTATTGTAGATGTTTGAAATACATTACAACTTAACGAAGGATAAATAACAAACAAAAAAAAATAGAGAAAACAAAGATTTAAATAACAACAATAAAAGAACATGGTAAAGAACCAAGAGACCTTGTGGATGCCAAACAAGATGTTCGAATGCCATGTCCAGACAAAATAGTTTGAATCGTCAACCCAATTGAGATATACAAGAAAGCAGGTAGGAGGTAGGTATCACATACGTTCATAGTTTCCCCTCAGAGGACCTTGGCTAGCTAGATTTGAAAATAGTAAGTTAAAATAGTTATTAGATATATAGCCAGTGAGAAAACAGTTCAAAAAGATTCACCACACAAAAACCAACATCAAGTGTAATTGTTGAAATCCACAACCTTTGAATATGAGCATGCAACCTTTCGCAAAATATTTCAGATCCAAGTTTAGATATTACTTGATGATCGAACACAAATAGGAATCACTACGCTTATCAATCAAAAGTTTGGTACCGTAGCGAGAGTAGTCATCTCTAGTAAGTACCCTATAAGCAATACTTAGTACTGAAGGGCTGATGATCTCGATATCCTTAATCATTAACATGGGCTAATTAAATTATAACATTTGTTATATTTTGAAAAATTGCTTCCAAACAATCAAAATTGTTTCACATTCACAAAAATAAGCCATGGGTTCGGCCCTTTCTTTCGTTGGTGGTCCATGTGGATCATGTCAATGATTAAGGGTATAGTGGTCCTCAGCCCTCAGGACCTAAGTATTGCTCCGTCTTTTACTGCTAATGACTTATTGCTCATCATGTACTCTCCCCTGGTTTGTGTACAACACGATCACAAAGGTATGCAACCATGGAACATTTTTCATGTGTATATTCTATTTCAGCGACTACTATATTTCTTAAAACTTTACACACATTCCCATGCATATTCAGGGATCAAGCAATTTATGATTCCATTAGGGAATTGACTTGAATTGTCTTCATCATTTGCTTCATGTCTGGGATTTCTCAGTGAAAACAATGCATTTCAGAAACCTAAATCAAGCATTGTTTCTGTCTCTGCAACCAATTTAAGCATCTGAGTGTCTGACTTCAAAAATATGGGTCTCACTCTTTCTGAGGTTTACTTTTGTTCATGAACCCAAAAATCTTGCTAAAGACTATGTAGTAGTTCAATCACAATGTTATGATTTCATAATTTTTCTACTTTGCCTCAATCATCTACTCAATCAAACAGTTTGTGAAATATACCAATTTTAATATAGGGATTTGCTTTAATACAGGACTTTGAAGAATAGTGGTTCTCACTATAAATCTAGCCATGGGAATGAACGACAGCCATAATAAAACCAAGTAACACTAAAGGAAAAATAATAAATGCTAATGATTTGAAAATAGATGTCACTTTGCTACAAATCTAGCGGTCTAGATCTCTTCTTTTAGCATGATATTTATAGCAGGAGATGACCCAAAAACCCTAATATTTCTTCCTTCGGATTGCTGACAAGTGTACGTCTCTGAAGAAGCTTAGGAATCTTGATACTTGTGACTTATGACAGCTATACCCAGCTTTTACAGCTTTTCTGAGACGCATGTCGTTATGCTAATGGCTTCATTCCTTCTGCTTTGAGGATTCTCTGGGCAGGGTCATGCCATGAACTTTGTTCGCCCGGGCTAAATGGTGCCCGCTTCCATGTAGTGTTCAACAATCTCTTGGAACTTCATATTTCACAATTGGGCTCAATATCAATGCCAAGTGGCATATTTAAAAATAGGTACAAACACCTAGAAGGTCACCAAACAATTAAGGGGGAATCATTACCAAGTCTTGGTGGAGAAAAATGGGAACAAGATTAATTAATGGTGTGTTTCTAATGATTTCAAAGTGGGAAAGATGTCCATCGGGTTACCCTTGTGATTAATATAGGGAAGTCGATCTAAAGGGTTCATAAATCCAGCAAAACCTTCCCTATAAATTGAACTATTACACCAGTAAAATATAAATATTCACTTCTAATATTATCAACGACCAACCACAAATTAAACAAACATCAATGGGACCTCCTATCCCCTTCCATATCCCAACATCCAACCAAACAATAGTCCCAAAATAGTATCTACGGTAAACCAATTCACCCTCAAAGCCGCATGACTAAATAAATCGAGTATACAACCAAAGAAAGATGTCATGAGCAGAATAGATAAAAGGATAATAATGTCTATAAGCTAAAGAGGAGAATGGGTCTCCTAGGGATTCTTATTTTACCTTCTACAGTCCAAACAAATTTCCAAAAATCCAGTGAGGGAACTTCTGCTCCCATGCGTAGAAAGGTGTCATATTAATTTTTTTTTTTAAATTACAGTTTAGTACACTTATTTCATATCTAGTTTAATTTTAATTCATAATCTTTTTTAAGTTTGATTTTAATCCACTTATAATCCAACTTGTTCGGTTTTGATGGATGTCATTTATTTAAGGGATAAATATGTAATTTTCTCATAAAAAATTTATAAAATAAAATAAAAACAAAAACAAAAATGTGCACCGCCATCTTCCCCACCCACCCAGCCCAGCCCNTCACAAGTCAGAACACACCAGGGAATTGAGTGACACCCTATGCACTCAAAGGATCCATCAATGTAGGCATGCCAGTGCTATCAACAACTAAAGTGGTGTGTGGACAGATTTAACAAACTTTCATTTAGCATTCATGGTCTAAGTTAACATGCTAAAGTGAAGTGTGTGATCTTGTGAAGATATTTTCGAATCAATAATCAGCAACACATAGGAAAACAGATCACAAACAAGCCACACAATTGTTCACCCAGAAAACCACTAACGGTTAAAAACTGGGGGTCTTTCCAGCTGACCAAGCAATCTACTAAAGAAGAAGTTCAATACAAAGGGAGCACACAGCACACAAGCTCAATCACTAAGTCCTAGACTAAGTGGCAGCTTTCTTACCCCTTTGTGCAACTTCCATAAACAAGGCAATCGGTCATTCATGAAGAAGGCAGCTTCAACTCTAAGCTCATCAACCCATGGCACCAATTCACACCAAGCCCAGTAGATTCATCAATGTATGAACATGATATGCCAATGTTGGATTCTTAAAAAAAAGATCAACCTTCTCAAGCTAGAGGCATGAAAAGGTTGATATTGAATCCTTCAACTAAAATCTAAAATGAATGTGTTTGAAGAATATATGAAAAGATTTAAACACTCAAACCCATTTAGAATTTTAGATGAAACAAACAAGTTCAGAAAATCTTTTTGATTTTTAAGAATTAAAAGAACATTTTCTGAATTGATAAAGATGAGCACTCACCCTTGAAAATACCCAGGCAAAAAACCACGAAAATACACACTCAAAATGCTCATCAACGCACACCAAAAGATCTGAACAGAGTATCACATATACCCGTACACACACACACGCCAATTCCGTGTTTGCCCGAGCCACGTGGAAGCCAATCAATGGCTGTCCACAAGAGACGAATAAGGGGCATATTCTCTTTGTCCTAGAGGGGTATCCTAGTATTACTAAGGATAGGAATGAGGAGCTGTAAAAAGAAATTTTGCTTTATTTTGCAAAAATCAGAATTTGAGAAGATGATGAATAGTGCTGATGTGTGTGTAAGTGTGTGGCGTGAATGACTAAAATGCAATCAGATCTAATTGATACATTGGGGGAACCAAGTCATGTGCACATGTATGTTTAGTAAAAAACAGAGAATGGGCTTTCAATGAAATGAGCTTTAAAAGAAAAACCCGAAATGGCCCCACTGTAGTGACTGTGACTTAAGTATCAACCACTGTACGTGAAAAACATTGTTCTTTATGTTCAGTGAATGACTAGTCAAATAGACAAAAAACTGTTATTTTCATAAAATGAATGAAGTGCAGTATATTTTGAGTCTTTGTTCATTCTTGACTTCTTCAATACAACTGATCTTGTCCTTAATCTAGCCTAGAGCTTGTGAGTGATTAATAAAATTAAATACAATAGTTTTGACAAGGAAAATAGCCAATATAACAAATCCTAGAAACTAACAGTTTGTCCGTACCGACAAGAGCAAATGTGGCTCCGATCAAGAGGAAAAGCTAGTTTTCTTTAACTTTTTTATTTATTTTTTTTTGTTTTAATTGTATTTTATAAATTTTTTATGAGAAAATTACATATTTGCCCCTCAAATAAACGGCATCCATCCAAAATAAACGTAATGGACCAAAACCGAACAAGTTAGATAATAAGTAGACCAAAACCGAACAAATTAGATAATAAATAGACTAAAACTAAATTTAAAAAAAATCATGAACTAAAATTGAACTAACTATGAAATTGTCATTTTTTTTTTTTTTGATATAAGGATAGGCCAACCCAACACACTCAAATCAGCCTGCACTAAACTAATATCATAAGAGGGAGGGAACTCAAAGGAATAGAAACCAAGACTAAAGTCAGTTCCACTGCTTACTCAACAACTCCATACAACTACTCACAAGACCAACAAGATGCACAATCACCTTAGAATTAGAATCCAACTCAATCTCCACTTCTTAAAAGCCAAAGTCCCAAGCTATGAAGCTAATAAAAGGCCCTGATATAAGCCCCAAAGCTCAGCATCCAAAACACCACCATGGCCTAAGGACGCACCGTCACACCCGATGAACCATGATAATAGTACGTCTTACCACCTAAAGCACTCTTACCAGATTAGCCTAAAACCAGCTAGTAGCAAACTTCATAATCATCAACTGAGGTTCAAAAGGTAATTGAAAGCTTGGCTCAAAAATACCAACGCTTAGACAAACTCATTATCATAGAAATGCATTAGAAAGACAAACTCGAGACTTCAGATTGACAAATAACCCATCCTTAAGCCAAGAAGTAAGAGAATTAGAAAATTCTCCATTCCAGTTGGCAGAGGCCCAAAACTCTCGTAGAGCACCTGCATGCAAGTATGCAACTCCTAAACAAATGCTCCATAGACTCCATCTGACAATCACATCTTGAGCTGCTGCTATTAGAAGTATGACCCCTCTGAACACGACCCCATTAGTTAAGATCCTCCCATGAACTAGAAGCCACATAAATCTCCTGAGTTTAGGGGGAATCTTTAGCCTCCAAATAAACTCCCATCTCCAAAAAAGCCAATCCTGATCAGAGAAAGGAGATTTGTAAGCAGTCTGAACAGAGAAGTTCCCTAAAGGAATAAGACCCCAGATAAACTTGTCTTCGCCACTACCAACCCCACCAGCATGAATTCCACAGAGGGACAACGAGCATTGACAACTTGTCCTGAAACATCCAACTAGAAGCATCACAAAACTGGTTCACAGTAGAGACCAGAAGCTGAGAAGGCACATCCTTTGTAGCATGATGAATCAAAGCACCCAATTAAAGCAGTCCAATTATCATACCAGAACCCACCCTCCATATACAAGGCCGGCCCTGGGTGAAATTTAGAATTGACCCCTTTTTACATCAAATCTAAATTTTGCACACTGATTTTTGCATTAAACATAAAAATAATTTTCAATAATTTGTACAATCCTTAAACAAAGAATAAATAAAACAATAGACTCAAAAGAAAGGTAGATATGCATCCTACAAAGTCCATTTTACTGTCCAATTTGAGCAACTCTATTATGCAAATTCCTTGAAGCAACTATGTCAAAAAAGCAGTTATGCATCCTTGCAAAACAATGCAGCACTGCCAAAATTTAATAAAAGTGATTTCTTCTAACATCCTCCAAAAACAATGCAAAATAGGTCTGTTAACTTTAGATACCAAATTGCAATATTTTTTCATTTTAACTATCAAAACATTTATGTTATTTCAGTTTAAATACTAAATTTCAATTTAGGTACCAACTTCACAAAATATGAATATAACGAGCTGTGACTGTCTAACAATCATAACTTGTTTATTGATTTATTGTTTTTTCAATATTTGCAATGCTTAAACTTTAATGTTTAGTATTTGGGTTATAGGACTTCATCCCCAAGCCTAAATCAAAAGTATTAAGAGTTAATTACACTTACACTCCCTGAGGTTTATCGTCTTTTCACATACACCCCCTGGGGTTTCAATAATTACACATACACCCCCTGAGATTTTAAAACTGTTGCATATAACCCCCTACAAGAAAAAAAATAAAAAATAAAAAAAGAAAATATTTGTATTCAGGTTGGACCTTACACCTTGAATAATCTTATTAAGCTATTTAATCCTTTAGCATGCTTTTTTGCATAATTTCTCATCATTTTCGTCTCACTATAGAAGGTTATATGTAATAGTTTTAAAACCTCAGGGGGTGTATGTGTAATTATTGAAACCCCAGGGGGGTGTATACGAAAAGACAATAAACCTCAGGGGGTATAAGTGTAATTAACTCAAAGTATTAAACCCTTATAAATTTTGAATTTTTATGAATTTGAAACAGTCACAACTATATAGCAAACTGATTTGTGACATAATCCAAAATGTCTTGTTCGAGGTTAGTACCTAAAAAAAAAAATACTGTCTTGCTGCTTTACTGAAAAATTATTGATATTTAATATTTAATCCTAATTTTCTATAAAAAAAAAAATAAGACAAGGGGGTGAGAATATAACCGCTCTTTCTAATAACCTAAAAACCTCAAATTACTTACCAAAAATCATTTGGCTCCAAATAAATCCTAAAAGACACCAAATATTTTAAATGTCTCCAAATAATCTTGAAAAACTTGCAGGGTCTCACATTTGGCATTTCTCTTTTCTCATACCTTTGTATCTTTTATTTAGAGACATTAAATGTTTGGGATGGCCTCGAGGCGGTTTTTAATTTATTTCTTATATAGTTATATTGAAGAAAACGTCCTTAATAATACAATAAGATGGGTTGGATATAATTAAGCGGCCTAAATCAGCTTTAAGGACAATATTTTTATATTAAAAAAAAGCGTCCTTATATGCCTTAAATTGGGTGTCTTCTAATCTAGTTTTTGTATTAGGGGATGCAAACCCTTCTCCAACCAAAAAGGACTTGATCGTAGCTTACCAATGCTGCCACCTAAGTTCTTGGCGAAAATGAGTGAACAACACCCTTTTCATCAAGGAAACCGTTAAAATAAAGGTTGCATGTTGAGCTTAATTAAAAGTCACTATATTCAAGCAATTATTTTTTCAATTTAATTTTACCTTTTTGATCCAATGAGGATATGTCATGTCTTAAAATATTTATCTCTTAAAATAATATAGTCTTAATATGTGAATAATGTAAAATTTTCTAGCAAAAGTTTAATAATTTCCCAAAATACAATGATAAAAATAGTTTTAGATATATGTAAGCCATTGGGGATAACCTAAGTGGTGAGAGAGGGTAGGTATGATTAGGATAGCCTAATGTTCGATTCTTTCTAATGAAACAAATAACAAAAATACTTTAATATAGAGGAAATTACAGATTTGGTCAACTTATTTTATACTTAGTTTAATTTTAGTTTACAATTTTTTTTTAAGTTCTGTTTTGCTCAACTAATTGTTCTACTTGTTCAATAAAGGTCCATATTTATTTTTTCAAATTTGTTCCGCCTTTTACCTTATCAAATTTCAACCAAATTCAAGAAATACATACTTATTTTAAAAATATGCATCTTCTCTTTACAACCATATAAAGATCATTCAAATCAGAGTTCTAAAACTCAAGATAATTGACCCCAAAATAGGGTACCCGAAACTACTAAGTTTTTCTAGAAAATTTTTATATTTTTTAAACTTCAATTCTCTTTGATTCTAATACTTCAAATTGGTTCTTATGAATAGAAAATGATGAAATATAACTTATACTTCAATTATAATTGAAGAAAACACAACCAAAAAGATTTAAAATCATAACTTAAAAATGATCGTGGACCAAAATTGAACTTTAAAAAGATTATGAACTAAAATTAAATTATGTATAAAATAAGTTGACCAAATTTGTAATTTCTTCTTTTATATACAAGAATTATTGTATAAACTAGGTCAAATTTGTTTAGCTAGCATCATTACAAACATTAACGTATCTCAAAATAGTAGTTAGCAGCTAGTACGTGGTCTAATGGTATTTCTTTCCAAAATGCTAGAGAGATCCCAAACAATAACATATCTCAAAATACCAACTACCTATTGGCCGGTCTCAATATAAAAAATTGGCACCAAACAAAAGATAGTGACCCAACCAAAGAGTAATGACCTATAGTACATATCAAAGGAGATCGAAAAGACATTTTCTTTCAAATTTTTTAAGAAAAAGAGGCATGACAATTTTATTTTTTATATCTAGAGGAGGGGGATTTGGATTTCGTACTTCTTCCAAATACCACTAGTCTGAATACTCATAATAAGTCGATACCATTGATGTCCAATAGCTTTGATAGTAATGAGATCAATAGCTAGTTAGTAACAAAAGAGGTGTGACTTAACCAAAATCAACTGTTATGCTTAATTAAGGGGCATAATATATATTTCTTTTTTTACAAATAATTTGTTCAAACTAAAAATTAATCACGGTGTACATAGCTTTAATCAAAGTCAGTATACCACTATTTGTTTAAGTCAACATATTTCTTATAAAATTATAAAGGCAAAATGAAAATGAAAATGTAAAATAAAATACATAAATCTGAAATTCTTTTACGGTTAAAGTATAGTATAAGATAATAAGAATGACAAGAATTTCAGAAATAAAATAAATTTAAANAACGTATCTCAAAATAGTAGTTAGCAGCTAGTACGTGGTCTAATGGTATTTCTTTCCAAAATGCTAGAGAGATCCCAAACAATAACATATCTCAAAATACCAACTACCTATTGGCCGGTCTCAATATAAAAAATTGGCACCAAACAAAAGATAGTGACCCAACCAAAGAGTAATGACCTATAGTACATATCAAAGGAGATCGAAAAGACATTTTCTTTCAAATTTTTTAAGAAAAAGAGGCATGACAATTTTATTTTTTATATCTAGAGGAGGGGGATTTGGATTTCGTACTTCTTCCAAATACCACTAGTCTGAATACTCATAATAAGTCGATACCATTGATGTCCAATAGCTTTGATAGTAATGAGATCAATAGCTAGTTAGTAACAAAAGAGGTGTGACTTAACCAAAATCAACTGTTATGCTTAATTAAGGGGCATAATATATATTTCTTTTTTTACAAATAATTTGTTCAAACTAAAAATTAATCACGGTGTACATAGCTTTAATCAAAGTCAGTATACCACTATTTGTTTAAGTCAAATATATTTCTTATAAAATTATAAAGGCAAAATGAAAATGAAAATGTAAAATAAAATACATAAATCTGAAATTCTTTTACGGTTAAAGTATAGTATAAGATAATAAGAATGACAAGAATTTCAGAAATAAAATAAATTTAAAAGTAATGGTGGAAAACCATTTGAGACTCATTATGGTGTTAATACTGGGATGGATGTTGCTTATCCAAGTTGTAATGCAAGCAGAAGAAGACGTTATCTCTCCTTCTTCTTCTTCACTTCCCTCTCTTCGTCCACCATCTTCAGTCGGTAAGCTTAAATCCTATACATTTGATAATTCCAAAAGAAAACTTGCAAAATATTTGGAATGTTTGGCAATGGTTCCTATAAAATGTAATGGACATCATAAAGGACCATCAGGTCATGAAGAGTACAAGGCATGTGTGAGAACTGAAAGAAAAAAATGTGCTATACAATACAACCTCGGGCACTAGTGTGCTGTTGGTAGTACGATATCTATGATAGAAAATTTCATATTTGGTTTGAATAATTTTAACCTACCCTCTTTCTTTATTGACACAAATTCAAAACACAAACATACATAGCTATGTAGGGAAGTTTTTTTTTTTTTTTTTTTGATCTGTACAGTTTGGTTGCTGGATTCTTTAATATATATATTTTTTTAAAATATATTATCCAAATTAACAGTCTCAACATATATAACATGTCAAATATCTAGATAGAGAATATTAATTACCCTACATTTGTATATCTCTTACATGTATATAATTCCTAGGGTTACATACTGCAGAGAGAAAAACTTCTCATGTTTTCAGTTTGGCTCTTTTTTCACTTCATTGCTGTATTTTCAATTTTTGTTAATTATATCCATAGCTAACATGTGTAATTGTGGAAAAAATAATTTTCTATCAAATTAGTTAATGGAATCTCATGTGCATGTTATCTTAGGGATCATCATTGGGTTGCCTAGGACTGAAGTTATCGAGCTGAAGCTCGGCTTGGGTCTGGCCTAATTAGGATTGGACATGATTATGGGCCAGGCCCAACTGGACTTGGGCCACAATATGTAAGCCCGAGTTTGCCCACATGGGCGAGTCCATGTGGAGCTAGACTGGAAGAGTCAAGCCTGCCCAAAGGGAGATCCCCAGTTGGGCCTATTTTCAGGCCTAAATATTTTTATATTATATTAAAATGGTTCAATTATAAACTATATAGAAATTAATGAGTGCAAACACAATTATATAAGGAAATGAGATTCTCTTTAGTTTTATCATACAAATTATATTGATTCATTTAATTCTAAAGATGAGGTGAAAGACTATGAGCCTATTTGACACTGCTTATTAGGAAACGCTTTTAGTAGCGCTTTTACACAAAAATAGTTTATCGTTTGGTGTAATCATAAAAGTACTTTTATACTATACATAAGTGTTTTTTAAAGCGTTTGGTTGTGTAAAGAATTTTTTATTTTTATTCTATAAAGTTATAAACTTTTATTAATCATCTTTTAGAAGTTATTATTTTAAAGTTTTTATAATCTATTAAAGAGAGAAAAAAAATGGATAGGGGAAGAGAATGGATAATTAAAGGAAAAGTGAAATGGGGTTGTTTGTACAAGAAGACCAATCTCATCGTCTGCTCCATTAACATTGTTGTTGCTTTGGTATGGTTTTAGGAAAATAAAGATGGGAGATTGATGGGAAAAGAGGAGGTGGAGTCATGGAAGAGACTGTGAGTGTAACATCCCAATTTAGGATCGCTACAGCAGTACCCATCTTAAGGATTCTCAAGAATATAATACTTGTACCTCGAGCGTTATATTCCCAAGATTCTCTAAAACGAGTTAATTAAGTTCTTTTGTTTGATAGAATACGGGTTGGATCAGAGTTCAAATGCGCACATGATCTGAGATAAACACACTTCAAACTATTTTACAAAAAAGGCCAACCAGTTAAGGTGACGAGTTTAAAAAAGACCCTAACAAATATTTTACAAGAAAAACGATACAAACCACATGTATTGTAGATGTTTGAAATACATTACAACTTAACAAAGGATAAATAACCAAAAAAAAAAAAAAAAAGAGAAAACAAAGATTTCAATAACAGCAAAAAAAGAACATGGTAAAGAACCAAGAGACCTTGCGGATGCCAAACAAGATGTTCGAATGCCACGCCCAGATAGAATAGTCTGAATCGTCAACCCAAGTGAGATATGCAAGAAGGCAGGTAGAAGGTAAGTATCACATATGTTCATAGCTTCCCGTCAAAGAACCCTGGCTAGATTTGAAAATAGTAAGTTAAAATAGTTACTAGATATATAGCTAGTGAGAAAACAGTTCAAAAAGATTCACCACACAAAAACCAACATCAAGTGTAATTGTTGAAATCCACAACCTTTGAATATGAGCATGCAACCTTTCGCAAAATATTTCAGATCCGAGTTTAGATATTACTTGATGATTGAACACAAATAGGAACCACTATGCTTACCAATCAAAAGTTTGATACGGTAGTGAGAGTAGTCATCTCTAGTAAGAACCCTATAAGTAATACTTAGTACTGAAGGGCTGATGATCTCGATATCCTTAATCATTGACATGGGCTAATTAAATTATAACATTTGTTATAATTTTAAAAATTGCTTCCAAACAATCAAAATTGTTTCACATTCACAAAAATAGCCCATGGGTTCGGCCCTTTCCAGTGGATGATTGCCGAAAGAAATAAACCTCTTTAAACCTTTCTTTCGCTGGTGGTCCATGTGGATCATGTCAATGATTAAGGGTATAGTGGTCGTCAGCCCTCAGAACCTCAGTATTGCTCCGTCTTTTACTGCTAATGACTCATTGCTCATCATGTACTCTCCCCTGGTTTGTGTACAACACGATGACAAAGGTATGCAACCATGGAACATTTTTCATGTGTATATTCTATTTCAGCGACTATTATATTTCTTAAAACTTTACACACATTCCTATGCATATTCACGGATCAAGCAATTTATGATCCCATTAGGGAATTGACTTGAATTGTCTTCATCATTTGCTTCCTGTCTGGGATTTCTTAGTGCAAACAATGCATTTCAGAAACCTAAATCAAGCATTGTTTGTCTCTGCAACCAATTTAAGCATCTGAGTGTCTGACTTATGTGTAGCGGTCTAGATCTCTTCTTTTAGCAAGATATTTATAGTAGGAGATGACCCAAAAACCCTAATCTTTCCTCCTTCGGATTGCTGACAAGTGTACGTCTCTGAAGAAGCTTAGGAATCTTGATACTTGTGACTTATGACAGCTGTACCCAGCTTTTACAGCTTTTCTGAGACGCATGTCATTATGCTAATGGCTTCATTCCTTCTGCTTTGAGGATTCTCTCGTTCGCCCGGGCTAAATGGTGCCACTTCCATAGTTCCATGTAGTGTTCAACAATCTCTTGGAACTTCATATTTCACAATTGGGCTCAATATCAATGCCAAGTGGCATATTTAAAAATAGGTACAAACACCTAGAAGGTCACCAAACAATTAATCTTGGTGGAGAAAAATGGGAACAAGATTAATTAATAGTGTGTTTCTAATGTTTTCAAAGTGGGAAAGATGTCCATCGGGTTACCCTTGTGATTAATATAGGGAAATCGATCTAAAGTGTTTTCCAACCATAAATCCAGCAAAACCTTCCCTATAAATTGAACTATCACACCAGTAAAATATAAATATTCACTTCTCATATTATCAACGACCAACCACAAATAACATCAATGGGACCTCCTATCCCTTTCCATATCCCAACATCCAACCAAACAATAGTCCCAAAATAGTATCTACGGTAAACCAATTCACCCTCAAAGCCTCATGACTAAATAGATCGAGTATACAACCAAAGAAAGATGTCATGAGCAAAATAGATAAAAGGATAATAATGTCTATAAGCTAAAGGTGGATGGAAGGATTAATGCCTACGAATCCGACCCCAGCAATCTCTACTAACTGGGGAAGCTAACGGTGGATGGAAGGATGCATTCGCGTGGTACGTATATGAACTTTCAACAATCTCTAATCCCTTTGGTGAAATAAAAACAAAAGGTGGTGAGAGAAATTATAGTGAGTAGACAACAATAATTTTTTTTTTTTTTTAAATATCTTCCTTAAAAACTCTTTTCTTTAAAATCATTTCCTTTAGAAAACAATTTGTTTCAAAAATTTCTTTTCTTTTAAACAAGTGTTCAACCTTAACCTTCCATGAGCAATAATCCAGGCAAACACTGGTACCTTAGACAATACTTTAGTCTTCCAAATTATGTGAGAAGGCAGATAGTGAGAAAGAGAAGGAATATCCATCAACTCCGTCACAAACATAAAAACACCCCCGAAGACCCAACCTCAAGATTCTGCTATATATCCTCCCCTTGTGAGACCAACAAAACTTCTTGCAAGCAAGACAATAAAGAGGTTAATTCCTTGATCCACTTCTAAATCCTTTAGATTTCTCGCTCCTAAACTCGAAGTTCTAGCTCAATGGAAAAGATAAATTCTTTGAATCTTGATACTCAATTAAATCCTCTTTTTTGAGGATTAAATGCAACCCTACAGTTCGAGAAGATGATTCAACACACAAAACTGCTATAGAAAACTTACGGAATTGAATGGCCTATATATATAAACATTAATGAAAGCGTTGAGAAATATCTTTCTAAGGGCATCGACTAAAGACCCGAACCACAAAGTTTGAATACCAACCGTTCTCGTGCAGCCCATATTTACTTTTGATGACAACATGCCAACACGTACTACAAGAAAAAAGGGTTTGGGCGACGAACCTAGTTCCTCTCCCAAAGTCGAATTTCGTCACCCAAATTTTTGGGCGACGAACTGTATTCGTCGACAGTTTGGTCGGCCAAGCCATGACGCCCAAGACTTTGGGCGACGAACAAGTAAATTTCGTGGCCCAAAGATACCTGGGGCGACGAATTTCGTTTGTCTCCTAAAGAGAGTTTGGGCGACGGACATATTATTCATCGCCCAAAGTATGTTTAGGCGACAGAATTGTTCGTCACCCAAAGCATGTTTAAGCGACGAAATTGTTTGTCGCCTACACCCTCTTTGGGCGAGGAATAACTACTTCGTCGCCTAAACATGCTTTGGGCGACGAAATTGTTCGTCACCTAAACATATTTTTTTTAAATTTTTTTTTTAATTTAGATTATATATTTGAATTTAATATTTAAAAAAAAAATCTTTATTCAAAAACTATATAAAACAAAATTAATAAATTAATATATCCAAATATCCATACAAAGTAGGAACAATTTAATAATATATGCAAATATAATCAGTACATACAATCACTAATGGCCCCCTAGGTCAGTAGCATCATCGGCACCGGTAGAGGAGCCTGGCATGCACTGGTCAATGTTCGGTGGCAGCACAAACCCAGGTACAATCTTGGCCCACTGGCCAAACATCTGCTCTATTTGATGCACCTTACTCATCTGTTGTGCATATGCCACTCTCGATTCTTCTAGCTGACCCTTCAACAGCTGCACTTCAGTGGACAGGTTGACTATTTCTGCAGATGGCTGAGGTGAAGACCCGGCGCTGAGATCACGAACCCGACCCGTTCCCATTCCGCGTATCTCCCTACCACGCCTAAAACCCAATGTCTCCGTCATAATACGAAGACCGGCATCGCGATCGGGGACTGAGATCGACGCCAACGGAGTGTCCGGAAGGTACTGGTTGGCCACCTCCTCCAAATAACTCACCTTCTTGGCGAGCATCTCAGCCTTCAAAATGTTATGCATAAGTTAGAAATTAGGAAATCAAATACAAATATTAAAAATTGTGAAATAAAACTAAAATATAAAAAACTAATGTGCTTCGTCATGCCCTTGTTGTTGCCGGGTCAGCCATATAAATCCCCATAGTTGTCGAGATCAGGAAATTGTGAACCAGCTTGAAAAAAAATATAATGTTGACAAAAACTCAAACAATACTAAGGAATATATATATTAAATTAAATAATGGCGCACCTGATGATACGACTCCACTCGGTATGAGAAGGGCATGGACCCACCATGATGATCAATCCTTGCGGGGGCTTTCTGGTTCTTATGATTGGCATTCGACTTCTTCTGTTAAATATTAAGCAAATTGTAAATGCATTAGTGCATATACAATAAAAGAATAACATAAGAAAAAAAGATTTTTGAAATCTTAAAATAAGATAACATACCAAAAATTTCGGACTCTGAAAATGAGTGCACAACCATGCCACTGATCAAGCCGAGATGTCATCTCCGGAGGAGGGCTGGTCAATGCCTCATCTGCCAATCCAAACATGTTATATTCTCTGTGCAGCTCGTACTTTCATTGTCTGTAAACGTTTCTCAATAACTTCTCCATATACCTAGCTATATTCGGATTCTCCATCCGAATGTTATAGTTTACCTGAAAAAAATAATTATTAAATTGTTAGGAATGATCAAATTCATCATTTTGTATTAATCGAAATATACTCACTAAAATGGAGCCCATAATGCTCCTTTTGAAGGTGTCATCAACATTTTCCTAACTGGGGAAAAACATGGGGCAGTCAGCACGGATAATCACCCCGACAAAGGAAGTGAAAGTACTATGGACCTTCTTGCTCAGTCGTAGGTGATCTTGCTCAATAACGATTCGAATCATCTCGTTCGTCGTGCGCATGATTCGGGACGCCTTCAACCCTCTACTTATCCCCCTCGTGGTTTTGGTATCTAGAAAAGTAAATATAACATATTAATTTCACAGTAATCTTATAACATCTAAATAAAATTAAACTTAAACACAAGTGCTGTGAAAACATTTTTCTTACTCTCAGATGATGAGGCAGTACGAGTGGATGATGCAACATTATCATATACACCATAACGGTGACCACGTTGGGCCCTCCGTGCCGACGGAATTGCAGACCCAGTACTCGATGAGAGATCTTGGGATATCGCAGGGGTCGATTCGCCCTGGACTATGAGGTCGGGCTATACTGCAGGGGCAGGCTGGGCTATAGGAGTGCACATGGATGCTGAACTGGACCTCCGATATCCACCCCTGTTCGAGATCAAACTCATTCGCACAATTCAATAAATATTTATGTTAGTCAAAAAGAAAACTAAAGTAATGACTTACTAATCTGAATCATCATTATCACTTACTAATCTGAATCACCACTAAAAATATTTATTTCATCATCATCATCATCATCATCATCATCGATACCATCAACATCAACATCATCATCTTCATCATCATCATCGATTTTAGCATTTAACATACAAACTAAACTATAATTAATCTAACAATATACATACAAGCATACAAACAAACTATTAAATTTTAGCATTTAAGAACATACAAACTAATTAATTAATTTTATAATTAATTTTAACATACAAACTAATTCACTAAAAAAGTTTAATACAATTATATATGAAACATTAAATACTAAATCATACAAAAACTTTACTAAAAGATAGATTAAACACATACTTCACCAAAAATGCAATTATCCTTCACAACAAATGCAACATATATTATCCTTCCTTCACCAAAAAAATAAATCATTGTCAAATATTAGCCTAACATCAATCTAAATTCAGATTTCACAACCAAACCACAACATTAACTAATTACCACAAAAATCAGAAATTCCACAACCAATTTATGCAAAATCCACAACAAGTGCAAATNGAAGGAGGAGGGAGGAGGCAGGACGACAAGCGCGCAGCTGAGCTAGAGGACGGAGGAGCGAGAGTTGAGAGAGTTGAGAGAGATGAGTGACAACATTAAAACCCAACAACTGGTATACAAATTGGAAGACTTTGGGCGATGAATAGGATTCTGTCGCCCAAAGCACCTTTAGGCGATGAATACATGATTTCGTCGCCCAAAGCAACTTTGGGCGCCAGAATCATGTTCGTCGCCCAAAGTCGTTGAATTTATGACACCGTTTCATCCAGCCAAAATTTCAGACTTTGGGCGACGAATAGTTCGTCGCCTAAACACAATTTTTGGTATGAACCATGGTCGTTCATATGTTTGAGCTCCAATACCAAACTTCTACATCTCCAATTGACCTAATTTTTTGGAGGAATGATCTTTGAGTAGGAAACTAATAAATGAACGGTTCGGATTATTGAAAACACGATCGACCATTGAGGTTGTACATATAAATGAACGGTTTTTACACTTGAAGAATAAAATTCTATTACTTCTTTTGTTGAAACCTTGTAGCTTCAATAATTGTGAAGACCACAACGTGATTATCATGATCAGAGCCATTCATCATATACGTTCATATTCAAAGATCAATCCTGCAAAAAATCGGCTCAATCGGAGTTCATCTACCCGTTCGATTATTATTATAAGAATCACGATCGTTCATACACCCTAAACGCCAAACCTAACTTCTACATCTCCAATTGAGATAATTTTTTGCATGGATGATATTTGAGTGGGGTACTAAGAAAGGATTGGTTCGGATTGTTAAAAACACAATAGAAAAGTGATCTTCTACATACAAATACACTTGGAGTATAATTCTATAGCTTTTTTGTTGAAAATTTGTCGATTCTACAATTGTGAAGACTACAATGTAATTTCAACGATCGGAGCCATTCATTTTATTCGTTTATACTCAAAGATCATCCTTGCAAAAAATTGGCCAAATCGGAATTCATCTACTCCATATATTAGTATTAGCAAATTCTTAATCGTTCATACATTCGAGCACCATTACATAACTTTTACATCTCCAATAATCCTAATTTTTTGCAATGCTGATCTTTCAATGAAGAATTAAAAATTGAACGGTTCGGATCGTTGGAAATACGATCGCATTGTATGAATAACATACATATAATTGTACAAAAAAAAAGGAATGAGACTTTGGGCGAGGAACATAAAAATTCCTCGCCCAAAATGGCTTTGGGCGACGAAATATGCTGTCACCCAACGTACCTTAGGGCGACGAACACACACATTCCTCGCCCAAAGTACTTTAGGCGACGAAAATTTATATTCCTTGTCCAAAGTACTTTGGGCGACAAAATTTGTTGTCTCCCAAAGTACGTTTGGGCGAGAAATATGCATATTCCTCGCCCAAAGTAGCTTTGGGCGAGGAATATGCATATTTCTCGCCCAATTTATTTGTCAACTAACATTTGGGCGCGTGAGTTTAGGCAACGAAATGATGTCGTCGCCCAAAGTGTATTTAGGCAAGGAACATAGTATTCATCGCCCAAATCTGTATGACAATAAGCGACAAATTTTTTTGTTCGTCGCCCAAAGTTTCGTTGCCCAAATATGTTTTTCTTGTAGTGCAAAGGGACTCCCCACTGGTAAAAACCTCGATAACCATTTCCCAAGGGCTCGTTTTTCTTTACCAAATTCCAACCCCTAGTCAACCTTCTCACTAAATGATCCTTCTTTCCCTCCGCTACCCTTTTCCACAAAAAGTTCCTCTATCAACTTCTCCATTCACTTAGCCACACTGTTAGGAGTCTTGAATAATGAAAAATAATAAATTTGTTGACTACACAAGACTGATTGTATAAAGTTAGTCTGCCTCATCCTGACAAAATTTTTCTCTCCACCCTTCCAACCTTCTCCATTGCATGACCAAAAGCTAATTGCCTTTGAGTTGCCCCTAGTGGCAAACCCAAGGAATTAAAAGGTCATCTCCTAACCTCACAACCTAGAACTGCTGCTACTCGATCTCCACTTTTCCTTCTTAGGTATTAATCCCAGATATCAAACGTACATTTTACTCTATTAAACTTCAATCCTAACATAACTCCAAACACTTCTAACACCATTAATACGTTCCACTAAATTTTGTTCTTTCCATGAAGGAAAGAAGATTGTATCATATGGCAAATTGCAAATGAGAAACATCTATCCTTTTCTTTGCCAACAACCAATTAAGTCCTCAAGCAATTACGAAAAAAGCACCTAATTAAAATAATTGAATCTTCCAGTTTTGAAGTGAGTTTAAAGAGTTGTTTGGAGCAAAACCAAATTTGGCAAGTCCTCAACATTTCTGGATTCAAACAGCCGGTGCATCGTTTGATCAAGATTTGCCAAAATTTAATTCGGTTAGCATAGTTTACTATAAAATTTTATTTATATTGTATTATATGATATACTTTTGTACTCCTTTTATTCCCATTTTGCCCCCAATGTAAGCCTTAAGTCCTATGAGGTATAAATAGGAACTTATGGGCCTCCTAAACCCTAACTTCCAGATTTAGAGAAAGTGAGAAACACTTGAGAGATTTGAGTGAGAAATCTTGTAATCCCTTAGAGTGAGTGAGAGATACACTTGTGCACTCTTGTATTTGGGGATTCTCCCTCTTGTTCTTCTTCATCTATAGTGGAATCCTTGCAACCCCGTGGACGTAGTCCTTTTGGTCACATTGGCCTGGTTGTTTGATCTCTATGTCTATCCTACTTGTTTGTGGAATTTGTTTATATGCCTAACACCCTCTCTCCCATTCCTTCCAACTTCAAAGCTTCATTCCCATTATAGATATCATCCTCAAAGCTTGATTTCACCTTCAAACCCACATTAGAGTTTTGTTTTCTCTAATTTAAAGATTCTCAATTTTCAAGTTTGGTTTTGGGTATTTTAGGGATGGGGGCAGATCCATGACATCATAAAAATGACAATTTTTGACACAAACTTAATACCTTTATGACCCGTTTGGTTCACGGAATTGCGTTTCCAGGGGAAAGCGAATGTGAAACTCTCTTTTCTGTGTTTGGTAAACTTGGAAAAGTAAACTAGGAATTAAAAGCAATAAATATTGTGTTTTGGTCAATTTTCCAATTGTACCTTAATATATTATTTATTTAAAAATAATAGTAAGGTTAGTTTTGTCCAAAAAGAAGCAATAAATGTTTTCCCAAGAGGGGGGAAATCAATTCCATTGCTCCGGTTTCATTTTTTCCTCAATAAGGACATCAAATTCGCTTGAGTTAGGAATTGATTTTTCTAGTCTATACTTATCAAATATGAGAATGAAATTAATTTATCATTTTCAGGCCTCTAAAATTTGAATCAAACGGGTTCTTAGATTAAACAACTTTGAACGGTTGAGATGGATGCTGACTTACCTCGTTGATTTTAAAAAATAAAATAAATTGATGACTTACCTCGTTGACTCTAAAAACCAAAATAAATTTTTACTTCTCTGTCTTCCCCTCATTTTTTTGGGAAGATAAATTTCACTTTCCTCAAAACAATCTTCTAGAAAACACTCTCATTGATCAGTTTCTCTATAGCTTAATTCTCATCTCTCTTCTTCTTCCATCAATTCAAACCAGAATGAAAATGTTTATCTTTCTAAAGTAATCTTCCATCTTCCATCTCCCTTCTTCTTCTTCAACTCAAACCATATGTAAGAAACAAAGTGAGAATTCACAAACAATGGGCCAGAAATTAAATCCGTATTTCAACTTCAAACCAATTCTTTTTTTTTTTTTTTTTTTTTTTTTTTTTTTTTNCAGCTTTTTATGATTTTTTTTTGTTTTCACAAGAACTAAACTAAAAATTGTTGATTCCACAGATTTTCAAGTCCTACATGTTACTTATTCCTTTTTTTTTGAAGAAAACATGTTGCATTAGAATTAAATCAATTAAACTGGAGACAAAGAGAAGATCACTGTCCTCATCACCCATTCTCAAAGCCATCGATTCTTTTTCCTCTCTACTCAAATGGATTCCTTCCAAAATAGATGTAGCTAGAATACTAGTTTCCATATTCTTCATTGTACTCGTTACCAATCACATGAACTCATAATAGGGTCCACCATGAGAAACAATATGGTAGACTCATCATGAATTCATGTGATCGGTCATAAATACAAGATTGGTACTCAAAGTTGATTACCCAATATTTTCCCCCATATATATATCAACATTCATCTTGTACGTTCTTAGGAGAAGCTTAACCCATTTCATCTATGTTTACTACGCCCTTACATGACCATCATCCATGGATCCGCCCCCAATAAAAAACTAAAATTACAAACATGATTTGGAAATGAATCCGTTCATTATTCTGATTATTGAAAGGTTGTGAAGATTTACACAACTCTAACACTTTCTCATACCCATCTTTTCTGATTTTGAGTTGACAAAGTGAGGAGAAATGCGATTGGAAGAGATAAAGAGGAGAGAGAAATAGTGATTTATGATGAGAGCAGTTTTGCTCACTCCCTTTAACTAAGATGAATGCTCACTTTTTATCTAAAATGCTGTCATGTGTTTAAAAAATAACCAGAGTTAACTTAGAAATATTTTATTACTTTTTTTCTTTTTCCCCCAAAACCCTGTTTCCTCTCTCTCAATACTGCTCCTACACCGCCACTCTCCTTCCGATACCGAAGTGAACGGTTACTATACCAAAACACCCATACCGAGTTCTGACCGATAGGGGTCAAGATGATGATTTTTGGTTCCGATATTGTACCGTTGATAATTGGTAACTGTTCATTTCAGTATTGGTCGAAAAGTGGCGGTGTCGGAGCGGTATTGGGCTGTCGACTAAAACACCAAATTAAAAAGATAGAGAGATGAGGAGAGATAAGACATAGAGAGGGAGAGATAGAGGGAGGGGGTGTGACATAGAAGGAGAAAGGGACAGAGACAGAGAGGAAATGTGGGGAAGGAGGGTGGTGGGTTGGGTTGCGTTGGGCGGGGTAGGGAGGGGGTGCGATAGAGAGAGAGAGAGAGAGAGAGAGAGAGAGAGAGAGAGAGAGAGAGAGAGAGAGAGAGAGAGAGAGAGAGANAGAGAGAGAGAGAGAGAGAGAGAGGGACAAAGGGAAATAGATGATGGTGGTGGTGATGGTCGAAGATGATGAATTAATGAGGGTGGTTAGGGCTTGGGAGTTGGGTTGCACACATAGATAGAAAAAGAAGGAAGGGGAAAGGAAGAGAAGAGAACAGAAAAATAAAGAAGTGAAAGTTTAATTTAGGTGATCTATTCACTCAATTAACTTGATTAATTTCACTTTCAGTGATCGGACCCCAATTTTTGGTTTATGTGATCACTCACGAACTAGTCAACCAAACACAACTCAGACGGTCCAGTAACAAAAATGTGAAACTCCACATTGACTTCTAAAAACCAAAAAAATCACTTCAGCAAACAACACAAATCAAACACATCAAGGATTAAGTGACATCCTATACACTCAGAGGATCCATCACAGTAGGCATCCCAGTGTTATCCACAACTACAGTGGTGTGTGATTAACTAGACAATTAAATAAGGCATATATCAATTTCCAGCATATAGCTACAGTACCGATTTGTGTTTAAATGTTGAGTGAATCAGTAATCATAACAACACAAACAAGGAAGACAAATGCACACAAGATGTTCACCCAGAAAAACCACAAAGGGTAAAAAACTGGGGGTCTATCCAGCTGACAAGGCAATCCACTAAAACAGAAGTTCAATACAAAAGAGAGCACTCAGCACACAAGCTCAATCACTAAGTCCTAGACTAAGTGGCAGCTTTCTTACCCTTTTGTGCAACTTTCATACGCAAGGCAGATGGTCATTCATGAAGAAGGCAGCTCCACTCCAAGCTCATCAACCCATGGCACCAATCCGCACCAAGCTCAGTGGTTTCATCAATGCATGAACATGATATGCAAATGTAGGATTCACAAACAAAGATCAACCTACTCAAGCTATCGGCATGAAAAGATTGATGTTGAATCCTTCAACTTAAATCTAAAATGAATGTGTTTGAAGAATGTATGAAAACATTTGAGCACTCAAACCCATATAGAATCTTAGATTAAGCAAAAACAAGTTCAGAAAATCTCTTTATGATTTTTCAAGAAATAAAGACCATTTTCTGAAAATGATGAAGATGAGCACTTCACATAGAAAAATACTCAGGCGTGAAAACCCCAGAATACACGCTCTAAAAATTGCTCATCAACTCACTCTAAAGATCTGAACAGCCAGCCCACCTATGCCCGTACACACCCACGCAAAAATCATGTTCGCCCAAGCCACGTGGAAGCCAATCAATGGCTGTCCACAAGAGACGGATGAGGGGCATATTCCCTTTGTCCTAGAGGGGTATCCTAGTATTTACTAAGGATAGGAATAAGCAGCTGTCAAAAGGAATTTTGCTTTTAAAAATCAGAAATGAATAAGATGATGAATAGTGCTGATGTGTGAAGGTGTGTGCGTGAATGGGAAAAATGAATCAGATCTGATTTGAAAACATTAGGGGAACCAAGTCATGTGCTGTGCACATGCATGTCTAATACTAAACAGAATATGTGCTTTCAAAGAATTGGGTTTAAAAAGCAAAACCCGAAATGGACCCACTGTAGCAACTGTGACTTAAATAACAGTCACTGTACGTGAAAAAACAGTGTTCTTTATGATCAGTAAATGACTAGTCAAATAGACAAAAATCTGTTAATTTCATGAAATGAATGAAGTGCAGTATACCTTGTGTCTTTGATCATTCTTGTCTTCTTCAAAGCAGCAGAACTTGTCCTAAATCTAGCCTAGAGCTTGTGAGTGATTAAATGCAAATTAATACAATTGTTTTGACAAGGAACATAGCCAATATAACAAATCCTAGAAACTAACAATCTCCCCCTTTGGCTTTCCTTGACAAAACAACAATCCATTCACCTCACAAGTCTCTCAACACACAGCCCAACACTTGTTATAATGTACCTGCAAGAAGAAATACTTGCACAATACAAAGTATGAAAGTATGCAGTTTAAACGCAGCAAGCAATGGAGATTAAAACAACCAATAATACATTCTTCCCCTTTTTGTCATGGAAAGACAAAAGGATATACACAAAAGAAAATTCAGTTCAGAAGCACAGAAAAATGGAGAGATATGCAAGAAAAATACATGTTCAAAGAGAAAAAAATTCCATAAGATTCTAACTCCCCCTAAATTCTAACTCCCCCTACATTCTAACTCCCCCTAAATTCTAACTCCCCCTAAAACTGAGACCCGGC
Organism: Dryas drummondii; assembly: GCA_003254865.1. Lineage (NCBI taxonomy): Eukaryota > Viridiplantae > Streptophyta > Magnoliopsida > Rosales > Rosaceae > Dryas > Dryas drummondii. The sequence goes on from QANW01003389.1 coordinate 1,208,498, forward strand.
AGCAGCTGCAGCATCTCTGTAACGAGCTTGCATGGCAAGTTCAAAGTAATCGACAGGCTGAAAGGCTACTGAGCTTGTGGGCACGGAAGAAGCGGTGGGGTCCATCTCTGGAGCGTCATCGGAGTGATCCGGAATGTCAGCATGTGGATCACCATCCTCAGTATGGAGCCCATCAGAATACGGAACGATGGTAAAGGCAGCAAAGTTAGCTGTGTGAGCTGCTAGTTGGGCCATGAGATCCGCAATGATAGCCGATTGACCTTTGACCTTGACAAGGAGTGCAGCGTTTGCTTGTTCAAGAGATGGAGCCTGATCCCCTCGCTTTTTGCGAGCAAAAGTTTCACTAACCTTCATGACTGTTTTTGTGTAGTCAGCCATGGGCTCAGCAAAGGTATCCAAGTCAGCCACAGAGGAGACACCACTGCGGGCACAGAGGAGGTGAATAAGGANTAGACATTAAATTTTTTCGGGCAATGCGACCTGGAAAATTAGAATAAAACTCCTGAACTATGGTGAGGTTGTAAGAGGGGACTGTGTGAGGGAGGTCATTCAATGTGGAGACTTGATAGTCACTGAGGAAGGAGAAGACTTGACGAAAGAGATGAAGATTGAATTCCTCTAACCTGTAGTGGCGCTCAGTGACCACAGATCAGGATTGTACAATGCGAAAAAATCTTTTTGCCCATCGAGTTGAAAACCGGTTCTGTTCATTGATGAAGTCTTCCTCTTCACAGTCCTCCGGCGTAGATTGTCGTTGGCGGCTGCGAGAAGGAATGATGGTGGAGCCCGACATGGAGAGAATCCCGATATGACGAATGGAGGTGCGAGAAGAGAAATTGAGCCCGAGCTGCGACATAGACTGAGTCGCGAGAGGAAATGAGGCCGAACGAGTCGTGGGCGAGAGGAGGTGGTGCCGACGGCGGCGCGAGCGAGAGGTGGAAGGCGGAAGGTCAAGGAGGTGAGAGAGAGAGAGGGATGCGGCAGGAGATGAGAATATAAGGAGAAGATTCTGAAATGTTAGGGATTTGAAAGAAGAAAGAAGGGCGCGTGGCTTATAAGGGCGGATAGAGATGATAAAAGTCTGAAAAGCCCTTAATGAACAGTGATCCAAAATGCAGAATGGCTCTTGTGAAATTGACTGTATTTGACGATTGTTAGAATAGTCAAACTGAACAAACTGTGTACTGGAACATAAAATAAAAAAGATAGAGGAATCCTTAGAGAATTGGAAGCAATGACACGCAAAAGAAAATCTATGAGTTAGATGTGCTTCAGAGAATTTATTTTTGACAAAACAAATTTGACAAACCAACAAACACACTTGAAAAGAATTAACCACCAATGTCAACACTCTCATAGATATGGAAAATGAAGATTGCAAATTTTGTGCAAGAAAATAAGCATATTTGGGATATAGGGAGGTCAATGCTAGCATTCAAGACTTGTTCATGATGGAAAAACAATGTCAAAGACAACCAAAGAGGTTAAATAAGTTTCATCCACAACAAGAGATTAGAATTTAACCACTCAAGAGAATTTCTAATTTGGGAACAAATCTTGAAAACAAAGTTTTTCAACTCATGACAATGGCTATGAGAAAATTATTTTCATTTGTTTTGTTTAGGCACATCCCAAGTTAAGTGCAATGATTTGGTCCAATTTTGCGACTCTTTACCCTAGAACACCATAAAACACCTTATTTCTCCCTAGGGCCGTGACTTCTTTGGTCACACTTCCTTCTTTTTTTTGTTATTTTTGAATGGTGCACATTTGTTCAAATGAGGAAAACTTAGCTTAAGATGAGTCACAAATGAGGAATTATATTGAAGGGCTAAATTGCATCCTCAAACAAATTGACTTTGAAAAGCATTTAACAAGTTTGATTGATTATGACAAAGTGTTAAATAAAAAAGTCTCAAGGCTAACATTTGACAAGAAGGAGGGATTA
>QANW01003404.1:3177-41306 GCA_003254865.1 Dryas drummondii
AGTACAACACGCAAAATGGTTGGATGCTCCCCCTGATAACAACAAGCTTTAATTTGTCTGGCTCAATAATCTAGCAAATAATGATATCTCACATCCCATCTTCTAGAGAGTGGAGTTTGACAATGCCTGTATGAACATGGCTTCTATACCATCAGGGGTTATATGTTTGTCATCATATATTGAAATCCTGTTGAGATTGGAGTAATACAAACAAAATATAATTCTACTAAATAAAGTGGTTAGAAACAATTATCTCCAAAAGAGATGAATTATTATGAAAATACTTTAAGTATTGGAAAAATTACATGACACAATCATCAATGCTATATTCGGTCTACTGCATTGCGCTAAGTTGAATAAGGCACATTAAGATATGGTGCTTCTGGACCAAAGATCTTTCTTACATCTTCCTTAGGAAGCAAGTAATCATTCTTAGTGCCAATAGATTGAATAACCGTTGGGCATAAGAATTTCACTAGTACAGTACTCGATCTGCAGCTCGAGACACTATTTTCATTTCCCAAGATTATTTATATCAAATCCAATAATGAAGCATTCAATAATCTTATGAGCTCTTCAGGAGCCTCAATTAATTCATAACTTTATTCAAAAGTTTGAATATGTTGCAACAATTTCCGAATTCGGGTTCTAATCAAAGTACTCAATAAGGCAATTTTGACCATATTTATAGTGTTAAGGTTGAGTACATATTTTGAGCTTCAGGCTCTTTCAATCCTTCAAGGATTTGCTTCAAGCACATAATATTTTATGGCACTTTCAATTTGGGATTTGACTTAGTAATTTGTCTTATATCTTGTAGGAAATCGCTTCTGGCGATATGCTTCAGGCATTTCATAATCTTTAAAGGTTTTTCTCCATATGCAATGAACACATTAAATTTACCAAATCTGTTAAAATGCGGTTGCATCTATAACAGGAGAGTGTATAATCACAATCCCATGTTTCTTTAGAGAAACCTTGTGCCATTATAATTAATAGTGATTTCATTCACTTTATTTCAAACACTCTATAACTTTCAGGGTTAACATCTTTGGTGTTTGAACTATAGATTCTCATTATTCCACGTTTATAATGATGTTCAATTCTACTGGAATTGCCTCTTTCCAGTTTGGCCAATCATTTAATTTTGTCGACATTTATAATAAACGTGGTTCCACATTATTATAGCCCATGATGATATTTAGTAGCTACTATAAACAAAACAAATCATCAATATATCAACGATCTCACAATTCTCATTTGCATGCTTTAGATATAAATATATATCTTTGTAATTGGTACACATGCCTCTTCAGGGGCTTTTATAGTCTCTTCAGGGACTGTCATCTCTTCTAGGATGATTTGTGTACAGAATGTAGATCTTTAAATTTAATTAATTGGGCTTGTGTGGACCATTTCATATACTCTCCACTTCTGGGGAGCTAAACTTTGGAACCTATAGATTTGTCACGCTTCAAGCGTGCAATAAACCATTTTCCGCCAAATTGATGGACTACCATGTTGGGACATCAATCCATGTTGACATATATAAAACTTCCATATGTGACTTTGCAGTTTCGTTGTATATATATGCATCTAGCTTCCAAATAAATGCATTCACTAGATTTGCATTATCATTTATATCTCATTCTCATATTGAATGGTATGAAAAAGACTAGTATATGCATATTATGCTATTTCACGCCGTTCTTAGAAACGGTCATTTCTCCCCCTAACGGCGGGAAAATTTTCATAAGTGCATATATACAAATCAATAGAGTGAGTGGTTATACAAACTCAAATGCTTATATAACTTCAGGTTATATAAAGACGAAACATAATTAGGTTTGCAATGCACATGTAGGTATATGAAACTTCTGGTTTCAAATAATTCTTCAACATCTAACTTCAGGTTATAATGTGAATTAATAAATTAATTATGAACAACTATGAACATATATGCCATATATGTTCTAAATTGAAGTGATGAAACTTCAAGTTTCTATACAAAATATAGGTAGAACTTCAGGTTCTTAAAAGTATAGAACTATAAGCTCTAATGAATCATATGAATAAAGACTTCCGGCTTAATCTATACTTAATCAAGAACTTCAGGTTCATAAGAAAAATTATGGAGTTATGAAAAATTTGAGTTCTAAATCATGGAATGATAGATCAAAGAACTTTTGGTTCAATTTGATTCTATAACATAGAGCATGAAAATCAAGGAACTTCAGGTTCTGACTTGATTAAGTAATGAACATTGAACTACAAATTTTTAATCAATTATAAGAACATTAAGTTCTATCACATCTCCAATTTTCATCCACTTCTGATAAAGAAACAAAAAGTCAAAGAACTTCAGGTTCTTATTTGACTTTTTAATGTAGAACTACATGTTCTAATCCTATATTTCATGAACTTCAAATTTCTCAGGTTTTAAGTAAAACCAAGGAATAAGGAACTTCACATTGTATGCATTAGAATATCAATTTCTCTATAAGTTTGATCTCTTTATTCCGTGACAGGAGACATAAATACAGTACAGATCAAAGATTTAGAACTTCAGGTTCTATATAAAGAAAGTGATATACCCAACTAGTGTACATAATGAAAAACATTAATTACCAATGTACAACATCTAAATTTATAGATCTGAACTTCTGGTTCAATCAATATTGGCAAATTAAATACAAATAATATGTTCTCATGTATTCCCAAAACCTCAAATTTGGAGTAGGTTAGAACTTCAGGTTCTAAATATTTGCTCTTCAAAAGTCATAACATGAACATCATATCCACATTAGCATATTTCTGAAACTTCAGATTCCAGATTCAAAACATGGATATGAATTTAATTTAAAACTTCCGAGTCTAAAATGTTCGAGCTTTGAACTTCGGGTTCATATTTAGACTTCAAGTCCTTATTTTCCTATTGTTTGTACTATGTTAGAACTTCCGATTCTTAACAAGATTCATATATTTTGAACTTCAGGCCAAAAATGATTTGCTCAAAACTTCAAGGTTGAGGCTGCATTAATTAGAATTTCAAGTTCAAAATGAAATCTATACTCGAAGCTTCAGGTTCGATGTTTAGGACAACAGGTCCATAAAAATAATAATGCATAGTTAAGAATTAAAATAAGGAAATAAATAGAGCGATTAAATTAAAGCAAAAATTGTAAAACATTGCATTAAAATAGACTATGGAAACTTCTGGTTCCAATAATATGAATCAACAAACTTCGGGTCATGATTTGTATATAGAGATTGAGAAACTTCAGGTTCTCATTTAATTACACGATTGGATAAAAATTGAAGAACTTCGAGTCTTTATTATATATAATAAAAACAAAACACTTCAAGATTATGATTTGATCACATGATAAGAACCAAAGAATTTAGAGTCCTCATAAAAATGGAAGAACTTCAAATCTTCGTATGATTAAATGATTAATCAAAATTAAGAAGCTTCAGGTCCTAATATAATATGTGATAATCGTCGTGTATATCATATATAAAGCAAAATTGAGTGCTCAACAATATCAAGACCTCAATGATCGAATATGTCATATTTGCACTATCATCGAACGTGTACTTCATTGCATATTGTTCCAATATTGACCAATCATCATGAAACTTCAGGTTTCGATTGAGTCATGAAACTTCAGGTTTCGATTGGATCGTATGATAAGGAACTTCAGGCACTTATAATAATTAAGGTTAAGAAACTTCAGGTCCTTGTGTATGAGTCATCCTTGTATGATAAGAAATAAAGAACTTCGGGTCCTTAATTATCTTATTTAGTTGTATAACAATTGAGGCACTTTGCCCTAATTTAATAATACAAGAATTGAGGAACTTTGGCCCTCATTCAATTTTATGAGGATCTTCGGGTCCTCAATTGATTTTTAGAGGATTTAGGATCTTCTGATCCTTAATCAATTTTAATTTGAGAATCTAGGAACGTTCAGTTCTAACCTCAACAATCATATATAATTATCATATGATGTTATATTTTATAATAACATAGAATAACCTTTAATCAATACAATAATCGAATAAGGAGCAATAAAGAACACATATTTTTCATAATTAGGAAAACATGTTCTCGTTGTAAACAATATGATTTCGAAATTAATGCTCTAATTCAATAAACATCTTATAGATAGACATATGTCAATTAATTGTATATATAAGCAATAGAATAATAGAATACTCATACCAATATATGATATAAATCTTCCATGGTTCTCAAAGAAGTTTGCAGCAATTCAAAGCATATTGTAAGTTCAACAATTCTATATGAATTGTAATAGTATATAATATAAAATCGAATCCCATATCTTAAATAAGGATCTCAACCAAAATTGGCATTATACAATCAAAGAGATAAATAAAACAACCTAAACAATAATAATAGGTTATAGATACCAAACAGTTTGTCAACACCAAATAACAGAATTGAAAAGCTCATTCATATATGGATTAAAGAAATATTGGGGGACGTACGTAGACCAAAGACTAAGTTTGAAGCTTAGAATCACAAGTAAACAAAAGCATATATACGCAAGTCCATATATATATAAATAATAGATATAGCAAGGTAAAAAATATAAACCAATAGCCACAACAGGTTGAATACTTTTGATTGCCATTATCAACTTAGCTGAAAAGTAGCTTCTTCCTTTTTCTTTTGGCCATGAGAAAAGAAGTGGGCCGGCTTGGGTCCTCACATTATTATCGAACTCGATCATATGTATACAGAATTGTAAACCATAATTGCAGTAGTATAAATTACGGAAAATAAACAGAGTATGGGCATCGTAAATTTGAGCATACAGGCTCTTGCCTCATAATAATAATAAAGCCTCTCCTAAGTGTCATCGGCTATATGTATGAGAAAATAAAATTGCTACTAGAAATAAAGAACAAAAATATATCAGAGCTTTCGTGCTGATAACGTGTTATAAAATAAAGAGAAATGAAGAGAGAACATAAGAGAGAATTGGGGAGGAATCAGAGTATATTTCTCATTCACATAAGGCCTCTATTTATAGGCTCTTGGATGATCTGAGATAAACCCTTAAGGTCTCATATTTTACAATGAATTGGACTCCTCATAATTATCTATACAATTACTCTAGATAATACATGAGATAAATATTGAACATGATAATGGACAACCACATAATTAATGATATTTACAACAGTTCTTTATATTTTTATGCACTCATACGAGAGCAATGCAAGAGTTTATTTTAAAGTCTAGTTAACCGTTTTTCTTTGGATTGTTGGCAGGCCGACCCTGACTTTTGGATGGCCTAGGGGCAAAAATCTAAATTAGGCCTTTAATTTTAGTTGTACAAAAAAAAATAAAGAGTTTTTGCAAAATAATTCACAATTGACAATTTGGAATCAATGCATTATGATACTTTTATAAAAAAAAAAATCTAAAATTTAGAATCAATACATTTTTTTGGCCACTATTTAGAATCAATACATTAATTATCCTCAATATGAATATATTCAATTATCCAAAAATAGCAATAACAACACACTCTTTCCATTAGCCTCAATAATATCCAAGTTATGAATTATGACCACCTACAAAAGCGAAATAGCAGCAGGGTAATAGTTTAGCAAAACATCACTGATTTTTCATAAATATAAATATGATAGATTAGTAAAGCAAGTCTAGAAACAATTAAAGGAAAAAATAGTTTGATGAAATTGGGTGTGGTATTGACATTGGGCCTCTGTATTGACAATGGGCCAACAACTGTTTTTTTTTTTTTCTTTTTATTTTACAGTAGAATTTTTTTTTAAAAATATATATATAATATAAAAATTTGTGGGCCTCCCTTGAAGGTGGGCCCTAGGAAGTCTCACTCCGTGCCGCCCTGATTGTTGGATATATGTGATGTGTCTCTATCATATGCTTCAAACAAAATAGAGTTGCCTCCTTATTGGCTTTTCCTTTACATGGACACCAAGCTAGCTAGCAAGGTAAGCAAAGAATCATGAAAGAGACTCATGAAAATGGCCCAATTTTGGTGCATGCAATCACATAAGATAGATATGTGGTTGAATGTGAAAGGAGTAGTAGCACAGTAGAGCCAAACTGGTGTATGCAAACAAAAGGGGGTGGTTGTTCTTTTCCGCTCAAGTTTTTCTCTCTCCCGACAACGCATGGTGGAGGTCCCCTAATTAATTATCTTCAAATATATTCAAACACCATTTCACATTTTCCTCCCATCTTTGTTTGGTTGGTCAAGCCTACCTCAAAAGAAACCAAATTTCAACCTCTTTCAGCGCCTTTCTCTCTCCCCCTCTCTTTTTTGTGACTTCTTTATGAAAAAGTCGTTGGGAAAATCTCTTTTTTCACACACAAAAGCACTTTCTTTTTTGGGTCTGATTAATCTTTTTTTATTTATTAGAGAGGGTAACAATCCTCAAGCCTCAAGGTATTTCTATCCATCTTAATTAATCAATACCTAATCATTCTCAGGTTGATGTTATAACCTCGATGGGTGATTTGGTAAGGCCTCCAAATTGGACTCACACTTACGCGTTGAAAATATGGACATGATTCATAAAGTGTTGTAAGATAATGGGTTTAGGCTTAACATAAATTAATGGGCCAATTAAGGGTTTGATTTATTATTTTTAGATTTCAATATTAGCACAAACCATTATAATTATTTCTGAAATGATGAATTTTCTCAATCCCATCCTTCAAAGGGAAGATTCGTGTACCCATTTGGCATGAGAAGTTTTAATCAAAACAAACTCACTCTACATCCAAATATCATCATAAAATTTGTAAAATTACTTTGACATCGTTAGTTTTGAGCAATTTGAAACTTATATAAGGATTCTGTCAGTATACCATTAGCCCTGAGAGTTTTAATCATGAGTTCAATTCATGACCATTTTACTCATGAATCCAATATTCAGGTTTGACCTAATTATATGATGTTCGTTTAATTAGTAGCAAGACTCTAAAAGATGGAAAAATGTTGTAATTAAGATTTATTTCTTAATTATTTTCTTTTATTTCTTATGTTAGTGGGAGCTAGCAGAAAATCAATTCCATAGCATGTGTACATACCATATAAGTAAAATCTTGTATCTCAATACCAAGTTTAATTGGAGTACAATTTATCAAGATAAACGTAAGAGTGATGCAATGTTGTTCTAAGCAAAATCAGCAAGAAATAAAAACAATATTAGTTTACCATTTTCTGCCTTCTATAGCTAGATATAAATTAAGCTAGTCACATAAAGGATTATCATGGAAGTTGAAAAGCAACCTACAAATTCTATCTTATACTTCTTTAATTTTAAAGATGCACCCTTATACACCCTATACATATTTTAGTCAATAAGCAGATACTAACATCATCACATAGAGAAAGTCAAAGATTTCATTCCCTTTAGCATCAAAAGTTGATTGATAAAATAAAAATAAAAAACTAGAGAGAGAGAGAGAGAGTACCATATAATTAAGTGATTATCCCAACATTTCCATTTGTTAATACAATCATCATATGCATGTAAAGATTACCAGTTGGCAATGAAGCAAACAAATTTTCTCCATATTGGGATGTGCTACAAAAGCTTGTAACTTTATAATATCTACCTTGTGTTGATAGGAGAAAAGAAAATTCATCTGCTTCATCACTTCAGGCAATCATAAACTTATTGAAAAAACCACGTACTAATTAAGCAAACTGCAGTCTAGAGTTATCAGTACTCCGGTACTCCCCATCAGACAGCAAGTGCTCCGTAGCAAACCGCTCCCTATAATGTGCATGGTGCAAGCTGCTGAGAATGTTTTGTTACTGAGCACAAGCTTCGACATATAGTACCCTACTAACTTTATCCTCCATATACTTCTATCATGCATTTCAAATACTAAAGCTGAATGAAAATAATTAAGCTCCATAAGCTTCATGCGTGAGCAAATCGATATTGAGTTTTTATCAAAACTAGCTAAATTAAGATTACCCTGTCTTTTCATAGATAGCAGTTCTTATAAAACTTTCCAAAAATGACCAAAAGTTATGGTACACATGGTCCAAATTGGAGGCATGAAGGCACCATAATTTTTTTTTTTTCTTCAAAAATGTTATAAAAACTGCTATTTTGAAAAGAGGAGTTAAATTTTTGCTAGTTTTGATAAAAGCTCGATCGTTCGTCTTCCGAACCAGTTATGCATTCCTTGTCCTCCTCATGAAACCCATCAAGAGAAGGGTGAGGAGAGTGCCCCTTTCCAAAGGATCTAATGTGGTCCTTGAGTGATCTTTTGTGCTTGAAATCAGACCCACAAGTGCAATACCACAACTTCCCACAATTCTTTTCATGGGTTCTCCAATCTCCTTTCACAGCAAATGTCTTGGCACATTTTCTACACATGAATGGCTTTGCTCCATGCTTTCTCTTGTAGTGAGTTTGGAGAGTTCTGAAGTCTTTGAGTGGCTTGGCTCTTGGATGGTTGATGTTGTTCTTGCATCCCTGAGCACAGCAATAGCATGGTAGCCTCAGCATTGCGGCTGGTTGTGTTCCTTTAAGAGAATCTGGTCCTTTTCTAAATTCAGATCCATGGCCCCACATATGCATCTGTACCCCAAATTCAGTATTTATTTTTCATTTAGAAAAATTAGCTAGCTTATATACCTTAATTAAATTGACATGGGAAATATTCTCCAAAAAAAAATAAAAATTGCATATATAGGAAATCGTAATTGTAAATCAAAATGGATGATTTACTACTTGTATACCCTTGATCGATCTTTTTCTAGATTATTCTTCTATAAGACTCACATTAATATTTGAACTTAAAATTTCTGCATATCCTCATTTTATTCATCTCATACCACTCAAGTTAAGACTCATAGACATGATAATTCCCTTTTATTCATTAATTCGCGCCTTGATATTTCATATTGTTAATACACATTTAATGCCAAATTAAATGAGCTAGAAAAGGACAATAATCTTTCCCAAAACTTTTTAGACTTTCTTGACATGCAATTTTGATGATATTTCTACAGAGAGAATATTGTTGTTGGATGGTATAGTATGAACTTAATTTAGCCGTTATAACATAGTGTTTATTAATTGACATATGGTTTTGCAACTAAATAGTAGACTACAAAATGTATGTCTTAATTAATTATCCATTTCCCTATAGCACTATATGGGAACACTCATTGGCACGAATACCTGCGTAGTGCGTGTATATATATCTCTTCTTATGGTTCAATGCAATGCATGTCTATGAAATCAACATAGAAATGATCACCAAAAAAAATTAAAAATCAACATATATATAGAAATAAACATTCATCATGGATCTAAAATTATTATGTATATGCTATCCCCAAGAATTTCCTCAAAATCATGTGTACGTCTCCCTTTTTAGAAAAGTTGATCTACAAATGATGGAAGTGGGGTTTCATCATATTTGATCTTTTTAGTGTTGATATTGTATTTATATAATTATATCTAAAATTATGTTGTTTTAATAAGACTTCAATTTAATTAATATTTTTTTTTTCAGTATAACCATTTAATTATTTTTTCAATATAAATTTTATGCATTAAACCCTAAACTTTAAACGCTAATTCAACCTTTAAACTCAGAATGACATAATATTAAATACAAGCACAAAATCAGTATAAGACTATTTCAAATTAAGCAAAACAAAAAAGAAAAGATATATAATTGTAACTCATGAATCCCCCATTTTAAGTGGCAATACAATCTTGCAAAAAGAATAGTAAGAAAGTGAAAATTTAGGGGGTAAGAGATGCATCTACTAAATCTATACGATTATACATAGACATTACAAATTCTCTACTTTCTTACTTTCCCTTTGTTACTCAAAGTTACTTACATATTTTTTTCAATTAGGTTGTTTATATTTTTAAGTTCACCCCCTCCTCCCCCAAAAAAAAAAAAACAATATACAATAAAACAATTATGATTCAATATATGAAGTTTGCTTATATATATATATATATGATGGGCAATTAATTCATAATATGTAATTAATTAATTAAGAATTACCTGCATGTTATTGTACCTATTGAAGGTCTTGCTGCAAATGGAGCAAGCAAACTGCATCGGCCCAACAAGAATCTGTGCAGGCGTTGGTATCCAAAACCTACTCTCTGCGTTAAAAGAACACCCATGAAAGCTCTTCTTCATGGCCATCACTTGTTCATCATCTTCCTTCACATCAAAAACAACCTTTTTATTCTCATGAGTATCTGAATATTGATGGTGATCAGCTGCAGTAGAATTAGGAAGTCCAATGTGCAAGGCCACTGTAACTTTCTCTATCTGCTCTTCTTTCACTCCAAAACCCTCTCTCTGCACCCCAACATCTTCTATTTTCACCGGCTTCGTGTCAGTAAACCGGCTTAAAAGAGGCAGGCATTGCATAGTACTAGTACTATTCTCTTGATGGGAAGATAAACAAAAAGAAGAAGAAGAAGATGATGATGATGAAGAACCAAAAGAGGATGGTGGCTTGAGCCACTCGATAAAAGGAGGTGCTTGAAAGCACAAATTTTGGTGTTCCACATGGTGGCTCCATAAACCCATCTGCACAGAGAGAGAGAGAGAGAGAGAGAGAGAGAGAGAGAGAGAGAGAGAGAGAGAGAGAGAGAGCTCCTTGATGAATTAATTCTCTCCTCAGAGGATTTATCCAGACCTTTTGTGGGAAAGCTTCACTTATAATAGGGTTGATTTATGAAATGTGGTTTGGTTTGTCTTTTTGGAACTTTTTTTTACCTTTCTTTCTTTTCTCACTTTGGCCTTTGTTTGGTTTGTGAGAGAGAGTAGTAATGGTGGGGTTTAGAGATAATGACATGCAAAATTGAGACTCATCACAAGGAAGAGAATCCTAGAATAGTCGAAGTCCAAAAACATGTGTATCAACCCTACTGTTACCAGAGACATTATTACGTATAATTATAATATTGTCATTTGTGTATGTAATTGATTAATATATTATAATATGGGTAAATGTTATTAATATTATATTTTAAAAATATAAATTCATCATCCACCTATATTATAATTACAACTGAATTAATTAAATCACATTATAATATTATAGTTATACGAATAAATTTTTTACTAAATGAGGTGGCTGTATTTCATTAATTTATTCTGAGCAGATTTTGAATCTCATTTGATTTTTAACATATAAGATCGGATATTAATAAAATATTTTTTTATAAAGCAACAATATTGCATTAAAACAGCCAAAATGCATAGAAAATAGAAAGTTATGACAAATAGCCCTACAGCGATAAGGCCAACAAAAAAGAATACATTTTGAAGAGGACCTCAAATAGCAATAGGGCCCTATAGCCAAAATGCTTTTTTTTTTTTTTTTGGATGATATCGTACAATGTGACCTATACGCACACATTTCTTATAATACATTGACATTTTGAAGAGGCTAGGACCTCAAATAGCGGAAGGAAAAAAGTGAGAGCATTTGGTCAACACCTAAAAGAAGACGAAAATAATTTAAGGGAAGCAAAACTGACTTTGGACCTGCAAGGCTTGTAGATTAAATGAATAAATTAATTATGCCTAATCTGGTTTAATTGCTTCGATTGTATATATCCCAAACCCCAACTATGGGCTGAGATGACCTACTTGCCCTGTTACTGAGAATTACAAGTTAAACTCCAAAATTAGGTGTGGAACTATTCCCTTACTTTGTCCTCTAGCTACCTCCCTCGTCATAATAGCTATAAACTTATGTGCATGGGATATACAGTTTTCAATTTTATGACCAATTCAATAAAAATTTTGGCCCTTGAGTTATTATCATTTTTTTTTTTTTGTACAAAGGAGGTTAAAGGAGGAAGTTCGAATTTTATCATTGGGCACGTGTGAGGGGGAATGCTGAATATCAGTATTGGAGCTACAAGTCACCACATTTGAGTTAGAAATCTCATTCTCTAATTAAATAAGTTTTCCAGAATTGTCAATACGCGAGCAAATAATATTAAGAATTATATATGTCATATATATTTATATGATAATTGTGCTAGGTTTGGATGGCCGGAAGTTATTAATTTTTGGACTTAATTAGCGCCGATCAATTGGCAGATGAGGTAGCTAGATCGATAAGCGCTGTAGATTTGCATTACTAGAAGATGGACAGCTTTTCTCCCCATACTTTTACCTCATTTCATACTTGGCATACAACTTACTTGATATATATGAGAATAATTGATTTATATATATATATACATAGACATATAACAATTGGCCTTTTAAACTCAATCATAGATACGTAGAAAGTAATAAAATTACAACCGAGCACCATGAACTCCAGAGGAGTCAAATATGGATGTATAAGGCCTTCCGGAGTTATGAGGTGAGAGTAATATCAATTTATTAGTCTCAAAGTGGCCTGAATAATGTTGACAGTGATGTTGTACAAAATTATATTATGCCTAATTTTGAAAAGTGACTGTTAAATTTATAATTTATAACTTCAATATTTATGAAAATTATAAAATTATATTTATTTTAATTAAATCTTTCATATGAGTCCAATACTGAATATATTTAAATATTTTTTTATTTTAATACCCAAATTTGAAAACTTGTAATGAAAATAAACAATTTATGCAAGCTGTTGGTGTAAAAAATGAAGAAGCTAGAATGTTTGGAAACATAAGATATATATATATATATATATATATATCCAATTTTGAGCACCAGCCGTTGCAAAGGTCTCATTTATTTATTTATTTTTTAGATTTTTTTCAGAATTTTTCAACATTTTTTTATTAATTTTTCAATTAAACATAAATATAGACTTTCAAAAAACCCAATGCATGGCTACTAAATCCAAGCCGTTGGGTCTTCTTTCTTCTGTCTCCTCTCTGATTCCTTACGTGGGTCGGGCTTAGTAGCTATTGTATCACTCTCAGTGATGGACCGATGGTGATACATTGCCATCACCTATTAGACTCATGGCCTATCACTCTCACTCTTTTCGCCAAGTGTGGGTGTTTTGATGTCAAAATATTGGTATCACTCTCACTCTCAACGGGACAGTGACCAGTGTGGAGGGCTTAAGATAAGCCTAAGAGAATAAACACCGGAACTAAATCTTAGAAGTGTCAGGAGAGTGGCCACAACCGTTTTATAGTCTTATTTATTGTTTAAATTAACAACTAGAGTAATCCTTCTCTTTGTCCATAGCCTATAGAAATGGGATTTCATCTTTTCTTGAAAAGTAAAATGCAATCGTAGATACTATTTGAACAAAGATTCTTCGCTATGTGTTTTGAATCCACTAAACGGGGAATAATGTGTGTGTATATATATATATATATATATAATTTTTTTTGCTGAATCTAAATTTTGAGAAATATTTTTTTACGTGACGGCACTATGTATCATATATGTATGTTTTGAGAGTGATCTTATAATTTATTTGTGGATACCATCATATATATAAAGCTATATTCCATATACATACTGTGAGAGAAGTAATATATCACTATCACATAAGAAAAATTCCTAAACGTCATCTCTTTAAATTGTTCACATGAAGAATTAATGCACTTGGCAAAAGTAACTAATTGACTACACTCCCAATCAATTTCTATGAAAGAGTCATCTAAAGCTTTGGTAAAACTGAATAAGGTAAGAACAGAGCACTGCCAAAAATAATGCGAACTCTTTTTGGGCACTTTTAGATAATTGAGTTTAATTAATCAACTTAAATCCAGAAAGCTAATTAAAGTTTGCCGACAACAAGATATATCCCGAGCGGATTTTCAGGAGATGAAGTATGCATGCACAGCTCCTCTCTTCTCAACCCTTTATCTTGTTGTATATTATCGACAGGATCTTTCATTCTCTACAAGTTACAACCGCATCCTTAATTTTCCACTGATTTTTTTTTTGTCCACCATAATTACAAAATTTCAAACTATATCTCTGTCAAACTTTCACATGTGTAAAGAACACTTTATGTTTCAGTAGGCCAAAATTACAATTTGATTGATGGTGCTAAAAGTTATGAGGTTACAAAAGTACTTTCATCCTGTTTAGTTTAGAGAATGGAGTTTTTGGGAAATTAATTCCGATATACTTTCAGGAAAAATAGATGCAAGTTTCTCATTCTTAATTTGATAATACAAGGAAAATTAGGAGGAAATATCTTTTTATCTTTATTTCCATATTTGATTTGTGCAGGAATAAAAAACAAAGATTGTTAAATTTTTAATGTTGTGAAACAATAATTTATTTTTTTAAGATAATTATTATAAAGTCTACTTTTGATTCTTAATGATAATTATTTACACTCACCTACTATATCCATATCCTAAAAAAGCTCACTTAATTAGTTTTGTACCCATCTTTTAAAAAATTTGGTGGTTCTTTCTCACTTTCTCTTTTCCCATCTCCATTCCTTCTCCTTCTCCTTCTTCTTCTTCTTCGATGACCTCGATCTCTGTCTCTTTCTCCATATTCTTCTTCGATCGACCATCGTCGTCTAGCGAGTAAAGCCGACGAGGCCACCGCCATCTCTCTCTGATCTCTTTTCTAATATGTGTCTCTGTTCACTCTCACTATTCTCTCTTTCTCATCATCTGCAATCTCTCTCTCTCTCTCTCTCTATATTTCTTTTTCTCTCCTCGATCTTCACCTATTAGAGCCTTGAAAGAGGTCGGCGACCTCCAGATCGAAGTTTGTCGACCTCTGATCTAGGAGTGCTGGACGCGATTTGGAAGTGCTAGGCGTGATCTGGAAGTGCTGAGCGATTGTTACTGTCGAACAATAACTATCTGGGACAATAGTTATTGTCGGATAGTGACAATTATTTCTTATTGTTAAAATTAAAATTTTTTACTCTAAAATTTGAATTTTTGTGTTTTATGTAGGTTTTATGCTTTTTTTGACTTGTTTATGCATGAAAAATGTAGAAGATTTATATAAGTTGTGTTATTTTAGGTATTGTTGCATAGTGAGAATTGCCACTATCCCACAATGGCAATAACTGCCACTGTTAGACAGTGACAATTCTCCTGACGTGGAAAAAAAATAGGCCATTTTTCTAGGTAATTTCATTAAAGTGGACTGCATTGGTACTTTTTTTTGATAGTGGACATTAAAAAAAAAACTTATTTTTTGTAATGGACTTTAAAAAAAAAAAAAACTTTTTTTTAATATATAAAATAGGTTTTTCCAAAATATAAATAAAAGAATGCCAATAGTTTTTTGTGGATGGAATTGGTATTTTTAATTGTTAAAAGGGGTAAATTAATGTTTTCTTGTGAGAAAGAAAATAAACTCAAGTTACTTAGAGGGTTTTTGATTTGGGGGGTGGGGGGATCAAATTTGTGTGCATTGTAGGCAATTGTACGACCCTTCTAATTGGGCTATCTGCTCGAGGAGGGGAAGAAAGGAATGGACGAGGGAGAATTGGCAGAGGAAGGGGGTGGGGTCGTGTCGGTCGCTGGCAAGTAGGCTGCTGATGCGGGTAGGTCGCCGAGGTGAGTTGGGGCGAGGTGGGTTGGGTTGTGTGTTCTGCAACTTCCTTTTTTTTTGTTATTAGATTTTAATATTTTCTAATTTAATTTTTTTCCATTTTTTTAGTTATAATCTTTTTAATTTTAATTTTAATTAGTTTTAATATTTTTACTTTTAATGTTTCTTAGCTTTAATATTTTTAAGTATTAATTTTTTTAGTTTTAATATTTTTTAAGTTAAAATATAATTAAAATTTTATTTAATATGAAAAAGACCAATTTGCCCCTCATTTAGAGGGAATTTATAACAAAGGTGATAGAATATCCTACTTTGTTACAAACACAAATTATGTGTCATAATCTAAAACATTTTGAAATATGTATCCTAAATTAAGACAACAACCAAGGTATGTGTCTTGATGGGAAAAATAACCGATCAGGTATTCCATTCTTGATTTCATATGGACCTCACATCAATGTTGATTCCTTAAATGTTAGTACAAACATGAATGATAATCAGCTTCAATGGGAATGGGAATAGGAATGATCCTCATTCCTCAATTCTCATCATAGTTAGTCAACATGCCCTTAAAGATCATATCTATCTACAAAATTGATCAAATAAAAAATCATATAATTATTTAATTGTTATCAAATAAATATACGATGAATCTAACTATTTCTAAAATTAACTATTTATTTATTTGATAGCAGTTATATGATCAAACGATTTCAATTTGATTAATTTAGTGAGAGGTAATATTTAATAGAGATCTACTAAGTGTTTTTCTGTTGTTTTTGTCTAGGGTTTTTTGTTGTTTTTGTCTTCTGTTTTTCTTTTAGTTGGGCCTTTGGTGTATTTTGTATTTGCTGTCTTTTTTTTTTTTGGGGTTTTGTTGGACTTTTGTAACTTGTGTTATAATGGGTCTACTAAATGTGGCTTGTGAAACTGGACCGTGTACTTTTTATCTTTTTAAAGAGTATATTGTCTAATTCCCTTCAAATCTAACTTAAATCCTTCGTATTTTTTCACTTTAATCTAATGAAATTTCTCTTGTCAAAAAAAAAAACAGTAATAGAGATCTAGAATATGAACGATTTTGAATATAAGAATACACTATATACAATATTGACACCCTTTTTTAATTTTTATTCGGACAATATTGACATTTCATCGAAACTATATTTGATCTGCATTACACGAAGGTAGAAAAGTTACTCCTAACTTTTGGTATTATATACGCCAGTTATGCCACACAAAGCTCAAAACCATACTTGCAATTCTTCTCCATTACGGTCTTTGAATTTCCACTCAAAAATCTTTTTCTTTGTTTTTGTTCATTTTGAACAAGTCTGTGTGAAAGAATAATCCTTTCATGCAATCATTATCCTTAATAATAAAACGACCATTCGAGTAGAAGTAATTCAAGGCTGTTGGAGTTCATAGTTTTTTCTTCTTTCTCACAAACAAAAATAATTGATATATATATATATATATAGAAATGATCACTTGCTCACCATAGAAAAAAGAATTTTTCGCCCACCTAACCACCCAGCAATGAATTTCAATGATCGAAATCATCCATATTTTAGAGCATTATTCAAAGATCAGCTTTGCAAAAAATCAGCCAAACTGACGAACTGTATTTGTCTACAAAGTTTGGAAGACCAAACAATTATCGATTTAGCTGATTTTTTACATGGACGACCCTTAAGAATAAACCTAAAAAATGGACGGTCCCGATCATTGAATTCTCTGCTTTGTGGTGATATTAGTGCATCAGTGCATGTACTAATAAGTCAATATTAATGATATGGCATATGTCATTAATTGAGAATCAAATTTGATATACAAATTTACATGCCATAGTACTATCTAGACATATTGGCTGCCGAGTGGACCTTGACCCGAGTCTGAGTATGAGTCTCTCTCCCTCTCTCTAATTACATATGGCAGTTTTGAGACGTTAAGATCTCAATGGGAGAATACCAAACAAGGTCGGTAAATTCAAAGTGAGGGAGGGCTTTGAAAATATGATGGGAATGATGAAAGTATGCATATATGTTGCTTATATCTAGGCCTTTTGCTATTCCTTCTTTGAAATCGGAGCCTGTATATGTTGTGTTAATTCTAAATCTTCATCATTGCCTTAACGATTAAATTTTAACTGCCATGTTTGAAAATATGTTTCCAAGTAAAATAATTTGGGTTTTATACCAACTAACAAGACCAGGTTCATAAAGGATTGACTTGAGAATATTAGCACATATATGCTCTTTGGCCTCCCTTGTAAACCAAAAACGAAAAAAAAAAAAAAAGGGGGATTGACTTGAGACTCTTCACACATATGCTATTTTTAGCTTTAGAGCGTGGGTCGTCGGACTTTTTTTTTTTTTTTTGCCATGGGGGGTCGTCGGACTTTTTTTTTTTTTTTTGCCATGGAGGGTCGTCGGACTTAGATAAGTATGACGAATGGCTCAAAAATCTCTTCCTATTTCTTTTCTAAATTCTAATAGCGAATGGTTCAATGACTGATATGCGTACAATGGGTGGCTCTTGACTTGTTTTTCAAAAAAGCTACGTTGTGCCCAGACCAACACAATGAAAATTGGGCCAGCCGGCTCACCCATCTCAGAAAATGGAACTGAACTAACGAAATGGGCAAATCGGCTTCGTCATACTTTACCTATTTGTATTAAGGGGGCACATTAATATTGTTAAGCCATGAAATGGCTTATGTCTGATTAGTTACAATTAATTATGATTAGTTAGGCTGTTAAGTATGTGCGTTGGGCTTTCTGTTAGTTGGTTAGATAAGATGTTTCTAGTCTAAGTTAGTCAGTTCTTATATATCGCTTGTAAGACTCAATTGTATGATTCATTCTGATATTCAATAAAACACTTCTATGTTTTAATTCCTTTTCTTCTTCTCTTTCTTTGCTCTGTAATCTCTTTCTTTCTGCAATAGTACCTTGAATCTTAGCAAATACAAACCATAATATGCATCTTAAATTGACACATGGGTGAAAGTTTAAATCCTTTTTGAAAAATTTTCCCATAGTTAAATGGTATTTGATGGTGTTTTTAATTTTCTAGGTTGTTGAATAAAATTGTGAAATATTTATTTAAAATAGTGTTACCCAACATAATTTCACTGTACTCATTTAGAGAATATAGTTTTATTATTTAAGGTACAACCCATTCAAAATGAAGTGCATCTCTTAATTACAAGTTCTTAGTACAATAGAAGCCCTTTGATTCCAATTATGACAAAACTGAAATCGTTTGATGATATGTGTGACTGTTTAGATTTGTGGCTGCACTAGTGTCCCAAGTTGCTTACGTACACTTTTGAGGGGATCAAGTCAATTCATAGTTCTAGATTTGGGATTAATTTCCAATGAGTGAATGACCCATAAGAAAGTTGAGATTTGGGTAAAGTGTTTGGATGAATTTGGTTGTGCTGAACCAGATATTTGATTTGGAATACGGTTGTGTCTAGACTTGGTTCTAGATTACCTACGTACCCATTAAAAGATCAAATTACACATAGTTCACAACTTTTAAGAATTAAATAGGTAAGTGACCAATTTAAATGTTTTGAGTAATTTGGGTAGGCTTTAGAACCCTTGAATTTGATATGAAAATTAATTGGGGGTTTTTTTTTTTTTTTAAAGTCCATTTCATAAAATAGACTGTTTTTAAGGCCCGCTATAGTGAAATATTGTACTAGCCCACTTTTTAACAGTCCAACAACTACAATAACGGCAGTGCACTGTAGCCCACGTACTACAGTAACTTTTTTTGTGGCAATAAATATTATTGCTACTGTCAAACAGTAATTATTTTCAATTTTTTACTATGCAAAAAAACTTAGAAACAAGGCAACTTATACAAATCATAGCCCCACTTACATATACAAATATATAATCATAGTCTCACTTACATATTGTTACTAATAAGCAATAACAACCATAGCCTCACTTATATATATTGTTACTGACACATAGCCCCCACTTACATATTATTACTGAAAAACAGTAACAACCATAGCTCTCACTTATATATTGTTACTGACAAGTAATAACAACCATATCTCCACTTACATATTGTTACTGATAAACAGTAACAATTATAGTCAATTTACATATGGTTTCTAATAAGCAGTACGTAACAACCATAACCCCCACTTATATTGTTACTGACAAGTAGTAATAACTATAGTCCCACTTATATATTGTTACTATTTGTCAATAACAATCATAGCCCCAATTATATATTATTATTGCTTGTTAGTAACAATCATAGTCTCACTTATATATTGCTACTGATTGCAGTAACAATCATAATTCACTTACATATTATTACTAACAAATAGAAACAACCATAACTCCCACTTACATGAATTTGAAAAGGAATTTAGCTTTACTATCCTTGTATCCTTCTACAACTTTGCTTATTTATATTTTCTTACAAGAATTGACTTGAATATTTTGAGATTACAATCTTGGGTCTTGCACATGTTCTTGATATTATGAAAGCTCAAGTCCTGTACCGTTGAAGCTTGTTAATGATCTTGTCTACTCCTACACAATTCGATCTTAAATATTCTGATAGAACAAGCATATTCATGAAATCAAATTATACATCATTAGTTGAATGGCTTATTTACTAGTTTGTCCCCTGAAATTAAGTTCAAATCTCACTTTACCTGCTAAGCTTTATTTTGTAACAAATTATTCCCTAAAATTAATTCTCGTGTATTACTTTACTCATTTTCTATTTTTATAAACTTTGAAAATTAATTAAAGATCCTAGACTCAGAAAAATATACGGAAAATTCCTACAGACTCGTTTTGACTAGTTCTAATTTACTATGGAGTAAAATTACCAATTTACCCTCCGAAAGTTTCTAGAAAATTTGGGAAGTCCAAATTTATTTCTAGAAAATTAAAATAAATTTCCCTTTATAAAAATTCTAAAATTTCCGTAAAGTCTCTAATGAATTCTCAAAAATATTTTGGAAATTACCAAAAACCTGTTTTAGAAAATTCTTCCGAGACTTTACGAAATTCGAAAATTTTTCTAAAATTTATTTTATAAAGGATAATTTATTTTCCTCTAAGATCAAGAGGTTTTTTGGATAACAGTGTTCACAAGAAATGTAGTGTTATTGTTTAAAAGACCAACGGTGTAAAACTTGTATTTTTTGGAGTTCGGAAGATTATTCTATGAATTTCCAAAGAGTTTAAAGTATTTTATTTTTTTGGAAACACTCGAATGAAAAATTGGTAATTGGACCCTATAATAAATTAGTACTAGTCAATACGAGTCCGTACGAATTTTTTGTATATTTTTCTGAGTCCAAAACTATTTTTAATTAATTTCCAAAGTTTGTAAAAATAGGAAGTGGACAAAATGATACACAAGAATTAGTTTTAGGGGGTAATGTAATACAAAATCAACCTTAAGGGGTAAAGTGAGATTTGAAGTTATTTTCAGAGAGTGAAATAGTTAATAAGCCTTAGTTGGATTAACTACCGTTATTTAACTGGATTAGCTATACACATTTAGCTACAAATAAAAAATTCCGGCCACAAATACTAGCTTAAAACATAAATTCATGGTTTGGATAATGAGAATAACTTGTCTGTCCCTGTGATAGGGACATACTCGTGTAACGGTAATAAGAGAAAGAAAGCAAAAGGAGAGAGAGAGAGAGAGAGATGAGAATACCAACTGTGGTATCCTCATTTCTGGTAAGTTATTCTCTTTTTTTTTTTTTTTTGGGGGGGGGGGGGGGGGNCTGGTACAGAGAGACGCAAAATCTGAAAAGTTCAATTTCTGCAAAAAAAGAGAGAAAAAAAAAAATTAATGTCATTAGGGTTCAAAAATTTAAAAACTGAATTTATGGTTTTGATAATAAATCAAAATCTTAATTAATTCCTCAAAATTGATAAGAAAGACCACACGGTATAGAAAGCCCATGATCAGAGCAATAAGAATATACTATAATCGAGTTGAGTCGCGCCGAGTTCGCTGAAAAATTGGTCGGAAAGCCGCTTGCTTCTCGATGTCGATTCGCCGCTATGGCTGGGTGGATGGGTGATCAGAGAGTACCGTTGACGAGTGGAACAAAACCTGATAGGTACGGTACCTCGTCGTGGTCGAAAGAAGCTGATCGCCACCGAAGTTGACTCTCGATTTTCGCGTCGTTCTGTCGTTGTCAATGACTGGATGAACAATCGAATGCCATGGGAAGGAAGAGGAGGAAGAGGTGAGCATCGGGAGGTGGGTCTCGCCGCCATTCATGGCCGGACGGCGATGCATTGAAGAGAGAGAGAGAGTGACGATGAAGAGAGAGAAAAGAGAGAAATTTGAAATGAGAGAAATGTGAGAGGGAGTGAGAAAGAGACAGAAAAAGAAACGGAGAAGGGAAAAGAAGGATCGGTTTAGTATAAATTGGACCTCTTTCAAATACAAAAAAAAGACATGGTGTATGAAAGTAGTAAGAGTCCAAATTTGGACTTTATAATTATTTATTTAAATTAATTTGAGACTTTGTGTATGAAATTAATTTCTGAGAAATTTGGATGGATTTGATTTGGTTTTGTAAATATTTTTTATGAGATCAAACCAAATGTAATTCACTAGGGAATTTGACTTGGTTAGCTTTGTGCTATTTTGGAGTTCATTTGAGATTTGGATTTGAGAGATTTGATTTTGTACCAATTGAAAGATTTGTTCTTTTACCAATTGAGAAAGTTGGTTTTGTATCAACTTGAGAATTTGAATTTGAGATTTGGATTTAGAATTTGAATTTGGATTTGAGAAAATGTGTCCATTTAACATTTACATATCATTTATTTGTTAAATGATACCTTATTTATTTTTAATAGCCGAACATGAATTTGGTTGTATCCACTAATTATTTTGGAGAGCAAATTTGCTCACCACCTTAAAATGGTAAAATGGTGGTAAGCATCACCACCTTATTTTGCATCTGCCATGTGGCTTAGAACCTAACCATAGTTAATTTTGTCTACAATAACTGCAAATTGGAATTATGAAAGAGAAACTAATATCCAAAATTGAAAAATAAATAAATAAATCAAGACCCACCCCACCCACCTACCAAACTCAGCAGCAGCCGCATGCACCCATCTCCACCACCGGGGCCGGCGACGACCACCCTCCATCTTCTCTTTCCCTCTTCTTTGTCTTTCAAGCCTCAGCTTCAAATATTTAAATTGTTTATGGGTTTTGTTATTTTTTTTTTCGTGAAAAATGGGTTTTGTTATTCAAATGTTTATCAGATGAATACGTGCGACTGCTGCAATCCCACGGTAAATATCTTGCAAATCTGGGCAATATATGGAAGCTCATGTATGGTGAAGCTTCATGGTCAGTTTTATTACAGTGAAGTTTTAGACATTTAGGAGAAATCAAGATTTGGGAAGTTTTATGGTTGTTCATTTTGGTTAGAAATTAGAATCATGTAAAGGTAGAAACCAAAGGCTTGATAAGCAAACAAACCTGCAAATTGTATTGCTTCGTTAGCTAAACAGGGGCGTGGAAAACTGGGTTGAAAAACCTCCATCCTCTTTGGTCTTTGTGTTGGCTAGGGATGGGTGCGTTTTTTTGGAATGCTTTCTCCTGGCTAGCATCCCTGTCTTTGCTTGGTGGAGTTTGCATCTGCTTGTTGTTCCTTGTTCTTGGCTTTTGCCTTTTAATGAATTATCCATTGACCAAAAAAAAAATTATGATTAATTTGTAGAGGAATACAGAACACATCCACTCCATTTTCAATATCATTAAACTCATGAGAGACAAAGAAGGGGAAAGAGAAAGAAATTAATTAATGGAGAGAGATGAGGGGAGGGTGGACGTCGTCGGTGCTGGAGTAGGAGAGTCGCCGGTGTCAGTCCAGCCGGCGCCGGTGGTGGAGATGGGTGCGGCTACTGCTGGGTTGGGTGGGGTTCTTGATTTATTTATTTATTTTTCTATTTTGATTTTTGGGTATTAGTTTATCTTTTAATTATAATTTCAAATTAATCATATTATTGTATACAAAATTAACTATGATCAGGTTTTATGCCACATGACAGATGCATAATAGGGTGGTGATGCTTACCATTATCATTTTAAGGTGGTGAACAAATTTACTCTCATTATTTTGTATTAATTATTTATTAATTGACATATTTTATCTTTTTATATTAGTAGTATATAGTATTAATAACATTCACCTATATTATAACACGTTGAATTAATTACACTACATAACGGTATATCGGATATACACAATAATTTCTCCACTTTTTGCATCAAGAGAAAGCCCTAGACTGTTTTAAGTTTTAAGAGCAAGAGGCAATTTTTTTGTCTTTTTCCTCTTTCCTTTATTTTTGATTTCTCATCTTTTTTTTTTCTTTCCACTTGGCTTTAATATTGGCAATAAAGAAAGAAATTATTATGTGTGACCGTAACATTACGTGACATGATAATGTAGTATTACCAATCTACTCAAATTATAACACGTGTATAATAATTAATTTTTAAAACCATAAAATCAAAAAAAAATCCTAAAATTTAGGAAAAAACCCTTAAAATCGTCCATATGTTATAATTTTAATGAATTGATAACAGTATATCATGTGGTGTTACGATTACATACAATAATATTTCCAACAAATAATAGAAGTCTTGAAAATGGCCTAGGGATGACAAAATTCTTCGCTTCCGAAAATCCTCGCGGGACCCGCCCCGATTAAGCGGGCATAGTAATATCATCTATGTCCCTTGCCTTGCCCTATATACATGTTTAATAAAAACCCATATACCCGGATAAAAAAAATTATATTATATAATTATATTTTAATTTCTTATCTTAATTTTTGTTGTCTTTAAAATTTAGTAGTGTTATTTTTATAATGTAATATGATGAATTTTAATGTATTTTTATCTATATTATATTATGTATTTATGTTGATTTGCTATGTTATTAATAAAAAAATATATATCTTTTTTTTTAAATAGTAAGGGCTCCGAAAATCCGATAGAGACGTGATTATCCCGCAAAGCGGGTATGATATTGGCAAACCCGATCCAGACCCGACTCGTTGCCATCCCTTCCATGACTTATGAACCAAGTTGGCTTTATTTGAGCAACTTGGTTTCTCTCTTTTGTTTCAGCAATTGAATCCCCTTTTTTACTTTTTTTGAACGTGCATGGAGCAAAAGAACAACAACTTTTCTTTTCTCGCTGATTTCTTCTGTTTTTTTTTTTTTTTTTTTTTTTTTTTTTTTTTTTTTTTTTTTTTGTTCTTTTCATTCTTATTTCTTCTGTTCCTTTGATGCATGCCAATTCCTTTGTCTATGGAGGAGCAATGACAAATCCTTTTATTTTTAGTCTCCTTTGTCTTCTACCAAGGTCTGGTTTTGCTTCTGTCTTGCGGCAACAAAGTAATATTTTTTTTTTTACTTTATGCGTGGTTTGTAATTAACACAGAGAGCAATAAGACCAGCCAATTTTTTTTTTTTTGCTTAGCTTTCTCTTTTTGTTTTCCTTAATTGTTATATTTAAAGGAAAAATGAAAGAGCCTTGTTTTCTTTGTTGGCTACAGAAGAGAGGATTTTTTTGCTGTTGTTTTGGATAAGGATTTGAGAGAAAGTTTTCTTTTATGGATTCATTTAGAATCTAAAAGAATTGGGGCTTTCCGGATTCATTTAGAATCCAAAAGGACTCCCAAGGATTCGTTTAGAATCCATGGGTTACGTTTGGGTAACCAAATATTTGTAGTGTCGCGAGGACACCGATTTGGGTGTAGTGACCAAAGTCACTACTAAAATGGTAGCACGTCAATGAGTTCATGGTGCCCAAAGGCACCTTCCAACCCAATAGCCTACTGCTATTTAAACATCAACATGGTGGAGAGACAGCAAATGGTAAGGAGTAGCGCGCGTACGTCATTACCCTCTTAAGACGACCATGGCCATCTAAAGAGAAATCCGGCACCTCCATGCAAGAGTACCTTGAATAATCACTCTGCAGCACCTTTTTTTTTTTTTTTTTTCTCTCTGGATCCCCATCTCATGCTCCTTTTATAGGCCACTAAAGATCAGCTCAAATGAAGATATATAAAGATAGGCATTGATTCAAAAATGAGCTTATCACATTCTTTAATTGAAATGAGTTTATCTTTGTTTTTTTTTTTTTTCCTGCAACTTTTATCTCTATTCAAGTGCATTTATCTATTTTCAAACTGCAGCACAAAATTAGAGATAAGTGGTATCGATCACTCCACCACTTCACCATTTCAATTTTCCTTATCTTTCATTTGAATGCATGTTAATCATGAATCATGCAGTTGGCTAGAAACGTCATGTCAAATAGTAGGGGTGGGCGCAGTGTGGTTCGGTGCTAAAAACCAGAAAGAGAGAAGAAAAACCAAACCATTCAAGGTTCGGTGCGGTTCTCCATTACGATTTTGGGCCTAATGGGCTATTATTCAGATTGGTACTTTTGGGCTTCATATTTGTTTTTTTAAACCTAAGCCCAATTATTTTAATGACGCAAATTCAACCTAATTAACAAGTTTTGGCCCAAAAAAACCAAGTTTACAAGTTAATTCAATGAAATTAACCAAAAATGCTCACACGTTGAACTTTGTTTAACCTGCTTACCTGCTTAGTGCGTAAAACTTTAAAGTAAAAAACAAAGACAATTATACAACTAGTGATTACAACTACAAGTTAAACAAATTAAAAGTTAATGAACATAAAAATGTGTATAAAAAGTATATAAAAATAGTATAAATATGTATAAAAAATATATAAAAATAGTATATATATGTATAAAAATGGTATAAAATATAAAAAAATATATTTGTTTTATTTATATGGTGCGGTTCTGTACGGTTTGGTTAAATGAAGTATGGAACCGGAAGAAACTGGTGCGGTTCGATTTTTTTTTGCGATGTTGACTTTTTTTTGTCAATATGGTTTTTTACCGTGTTTTAACGGTCCGGTCCGGCCGATTTTTGGTGGTGCACGGTTAAAATGCCCACTCCTATCAAATAGCACTCAGCTAGCTGATTTGAAGTTGGACATCTTGAACCAAAGTGACCACGTACCTAGACTTCATTTATGCGTAGCACGTGGGGCTATTTCTTTTAAGCTTTCTCCTCTTTGAATGCTCCTAATATGAGCTCTATCAACATCTTTCGATCTCTTTCTTACTCTCTTTTTTTAAAAAAAAAATTTTATGGTTCAACATAGGCTTAATAGTTAAATGGTATTGGATGGTGTGAAGAGCTAAGAGGTATTTGACGTTGTTAAGGTTCTTTTTTGTTTTGGTCGAATAACTTCAAGGTTCAAACGCTATCCATAATTAATTGTGCCGGACCGGGTTGGACTAAAAACCTCAGGTCCATCAAATCATTCTTGAAGAGCTCATTTAAAATTGTGCTTGACCGGGCTTGTGTCGGATCGGGCCGACTCGTTTTGGCCCATTGTATTCCTCTAAACTTATTCTAATTTGAATCCTTGTAGCAAATTGATGGGCTACTGTTTCTCTTTCTTTTTCTTTTTGTTTCTGTCTTTTTGGTCAGATTGTGTCATCCATAACTGCTGAAAAGTGAAAGACTTGTAGGGCCTCTCTCTCTCTTTCTCTCTCTCTCTAGGCAGAGTTGCAATGTTGCATTGTGAAAAGGCAAGGGAGGCAAAATTAAAGACATGCAAGCTTGCAAGTTGCAAGTACTGTCTCTCTTTTGGGTCTGAATGCAGTACTGTCTAATCAATATTACATTTGAATGCTATACATATATGCATGGTCCCTGGGTGATAGAGGAGAGGAGGGTTGAGATTTGAGAGCGTAACTTTGAGACACTCGGCATGACATTAAGAGCAGAGGTTGTCCAAAGCTTAATCGGTTCCCTTTGTTGTTCATCTGCTGCAATAGCCTATATGTTATATGTTATACGTATCCTGCTGCTTATGTTCTGTCTAGTCTTTTTTGGGTCCTAGTTCATCTGTAGGAAGCTAATAATAATAATAATTTAATAAACAAAGGAATCCAATTTTATACGATTTATTTCGCGGATTAGGGGATAGGGGGTCCTCCCTAGTCTCACTAGACCAAATTGATAAGAATATGCATTAACACATGTCTTGAGACCGATGGGACAGTCTAAGATAGAATTGGATGCTATTTTGGATAAATTATTTAGCTTCAATAATATGGGACATTGGGACAGCATCGATCAGTTTGTTGTGTTTTCCTTTCACGTTTGTTTACTGAAAATTTTACGATGAGAATGTTGTATGTCATGAAGACGCACCCATGGGATATTGTTTAGTTTTTCTTGTTATTTTGAAAGTAAACCAACCGTTAACTTATCTTAATTCTAATTAATTTGACAAAAAAAAAAAAAAAAATCTTAAACCGATCTCATACTTGTTTTGTCAATTTGAATAACTAAAAGGCCAGTTCCATTCCGACCACTCTAAATTGCTGAGTTGACTACCCTATTTCAAAATTCCAACTTTACCCTTAAAACAAAAAATTTCAATTTTATTCGTTAGGTCATTCGACAGTTATCTACCGAAATATTTATAATTATTCGACAGTTATCTGCTGAACATTTGTGGATTATTCGGTGGATAACCACTTCATGGAAATGAAAAAGGCATTCGACAGTTATCTATCGAAATATTTGTATTTATTCGACACTTATTTGTCGAACAGTGGTAGATGTTTCGGTAGATGACCACCGAATGAATCTGGGTGATTCATCATGTTTTTGCAATAAAGAATAAAATAAGAAAAAAGTATAATTATAGTGATCAACTCAGCAGTTAAGAATGGTCTACATGACCTCACTCTAACTAAAATGAAAATAATATTGACATATGTAATGAGTGTGAGCCCATCAAAATTCGTGAATGGACTCATCAATCGGCTTTGGCCCAACACGCTGACTCTTTCTCAATTTATGCCCCAATTGATGAGCACCCCATATATATCATTTTGGCCGAGAGAAGTTCTTTCTCTAGAGAGAGTTAATTGAGCCGTCGCATGGAGCTCGATCTTCCCTCTCTCCTCTCTTATACTGATGAAGCCATGCATGGATGTGAAATTGTGCATAACCATAGACTTCATTTCTAGATCATATAATTTCAAAGAATATCGATCCTTGATTTGTAAATGGTAATTAATTAAGGAAGAACGTGCTCAATCATTTTATGAAACATCACATAAAGGCTGAACGTCCTGTCCATCTATCTGGCTTTGTACTAGTTCAGAAGCTGCACATGCTAATTTGTCTAGTGCATGTTTTCTGTTGATTCAGAAGAGACGCGATGTACTTCTAGTGCACAAAAATGGGACACTCAACTACTACTTTTCCAGTGGCAGGCTTCATCTACCAAAACAAATATATATATATATATATAGTCTCGTTACAAACATTCGCAATTAACATCGAGTGATCAGTGATCGCCATTGAAAGTAAATAATAATTGTAATAAAAAAAAACATATAAATAACAATTGCTTTTTTCTTTTAAAATATCAAGCATTCTATTCCTCCAAAAAAAAAAAAAGTATCAAGCATTCTTATTATTTCAGCTAGCACTGAAAGTAGATTTTCCCAAAGGAAGCTATTCTATGATTTCTATCTTTTCCATATCAAAGGTGAAAACTTGTACTGTGGTCTGTGACCTAGGGGTTAAAAAAACGTGACAAAAATTTACCCATTATAGGTTGAACCTAGACTTTTGACACCTATAGTACGTTATCACTTCACACTGACAAAATGTCACCCAAAGCTGTGTGATCTAGCAACTATTATAAACTGAACACCCTCCAGGGACTCCATGCATAGACTCATTATTAGGGCATGCCTTATACAAAGTACAATTACAAAAAGTAGAAATTGGTTTATTTATTTTATGTTTCTAATTATTTTAGAAAGATACATACATAAAGTTACAAAACCATAAACTAGAAATGTACTACTAATTAATACATGCTAATTGATGGTTTTATTAGGTTAATAATAATAAAGTGAGAGGGTACTTGTTTATTATTGTAGCTATATATCCATCAATTTGAAGTTCCCGATCTCCAACAATTGTAGCTACATAATTAGCGTCTTCTGGCAGCAGTTTCCCTTTGGGCATTGAAGAAGACAGCAGCAACAGGAAGGCCAAGGTCGTATGCTTCTGCAAATTGTCGAGTGTTGAAGTTGTCCCTTGAAGAAGGAGGGACGACTAGTGTTTCCCTGCCTTTCTGCTTGAACAGAAGGAACACAAACCTGTGGATCCCTATGTTTGGCCTCGGTATTTCATATTTCACCAACTCCCTTCCTGCATGTGTATTTTTCATTAATTAATTAATTAATTAAGAGCAATATTGCTATTTGGCCCAGTAAATTACTTGGATCAAATGAAGTCACAGCTATTAATTAGATGTCTTAGTCCAAGTATGTATTAAAACACTCAATTAATGGCTGTAATTTCATCTGATCCAAGCAATTTCATTACTCATTAATTAATTATCATCACATAACTATAAAATAGCAAATCAAAAATCTATTTTAATTTATGAGTTGGATTCTGTTCTTTGAGTACTTTTGACTTGTTTTACACTTAATCATATAATATAAATTTAAAGGTTTATATAATTTTACTCGCACTCCAAAAATACTATCATCTCTCACTCACACAAATAGAGAGAACACAAACAATGAGAACATGAAGCATCTCTCGCACACACAAATAGAGAGAACACAAACAGTGAGAACATGAAGAGACTTACCAAACGTGTTATCAGTTGTGCCTGGGATGTCGGTCACTATCCTGTAAGATTTGGCCAATGATGGTTTTTTTTTTGTCAGAAGAGATGGCAAATAGTTAGTCCAAATTAATAATTGTTCGTTAACCAAGTAGCATACTAAAAGTAAAATGCACGTGTATTGAAGCCTCTTCAATATTTCATCTCATGTTGCCATGTAATTGGGTTTGCCAAAAAATATAATTAAAGGAAATTAATTGAAAATTCTCTCCATAATAGATCAAGCTAGCTAACACCAAAAGGAAAAGTATAGATGTACCAAGTCAATTATGTAAACTTAATTACAAACTTATTAAAACAAAAGAATAACAAGACTCAAAGAAAAACATATCTAGTTTAATCTACATATAATTAATTATTTCTAAGGGGAAAAGGTTTTCACTTTCATAATTTAATTTCATTGCCCTTTCGGCACAAGTACTTTATTAGTTAGTTGGAAGTATGGGTATTAGTGGCAAATGTTTGTCCTTAATTTAATTTAATTCTTTTCCTGATAATTAATTATTCAGATCGTAGAAATTGTGGAGGATTAATGCTTAAGGGTTTACCAGTGTAAGTGCTCCTTCAGGTATGGGTCACTAGGACCAGGAACATCTGGGTCGGTCATCACCTGCAACCAGAAAAAAATGAAAACATTGATTGCTTCAAATTAGTTAAATCCATGCTTAGAAAATGATATCAAGGAAGGAAAATAAGAACACCTGGGAGACATGAATATATATATATATATATATACACACACATATATGTATATTTACCAGTGTAAAGAAAGACCTCAAATCTCCTCCTTGAACCTCAACCTTAGGCTTGATGGTTACTGAGGAAGGAAACAGCTCATGCCCATTATAGACCTTCTTGTTGAAGTTGTAAGTGACAGTCATTTGAACATATGGGGAGAAATAGTCAACTACATCTCCAATCACTCTCCCAACCACTAGAGGATCTGACATCATTGCCATGAAATTAGAAATCTATAGAGAACCTTTTGTGTTTTTCTTGAGGAAGCAGGTTTTCTTAACTGGCTCTGAAGGAGATACCCCATATTTATAGTGTTGAGATATATGAACCCACTTGAAGCTACACAGGATTCATGAAAGTTCAAAGGGAATGGGTTTACAAAAAGTTTAATAAAAGTGGAACATCCATAAAAAGGTTAGCATAGTGTTTTCTTTAGCTAATAAACTTTTAGGGTAGTTTAATTAGGCTATCCTTAAAACGCCACTATTGTCTTTTACATGAGTCTAATGATGACGTTAATTATAACAAGAAAAAATCTATATATCTTTAATTTAAGGGTTAATTGAATGTAGACTTGTCCGACTCAATTTTTCGTTCTTCTAACCACTTTTTTATTACTGAATTAGGCTCAAATTCAAAAATTTCAGCCACCTAAAATAAAAATGATTTGCTTTCATAATAGAAGACAATAAATCAAAGGGAGACTTAGGAGTTAGGGCAGTTTGGTATCCTATTCAAAAAATTTAAAAAAAAAAAAACAAAGAAGATGTGTTTTAGTGAAGAAAACATGTTTGGTATACTATTTTAAAAAATAGGTCACTTTTTAAAAAAGATAAAACATCATTTTTCTCCTCTCTCTCTTCCTTACACGTCTTTTTTTTTAGCTGACATTATTTTTAAAATTTAAAAATTATTTTCAAATTTCGTACCAAATAAGTTTTCAAATTTTAAAAATTAATTTTGAAAATTCACATTAAAAAAAAAAGATAATCAGATTTAGGTTATTTAGAAAAATAGTTTTTAAATAGAGACCGGAAGTGTTTTAAAATTCATAATAATTTATAAAAAAAATCTTTTTAATTTATAATAAAATATTTTTAATTCATACTAAAGTCCTTCCTCGATTTAAAAGGTATTTCCCTTATTTGAAAGGTATTTCCCCTCTTAAAGTGTAGAGTGCGATTCCACCCAAAATCTTAGAGTTAAAACCTAACATAAAGCCGTCAACAAAGAAAAATAAAAGAACTTAATTAAAAACCCTAATTCACTACCGGTCTTAATCTAAGAAATGCTCATAAAATGAACTGAACTCTAAGTCTCCCAAAAAAATTGAATAGGATACGAAATAGAGCCTTATAGGGTTCAATCTATTAATTTATAAATTTTTTTTAGACTAAAACTAGTAATGATTTTAGGGTTTTTGATCAAGTACGTCCTTTTATACCACGTAGGAGTTTTGTATTTCAAATTAAATTGCCCATTTTATTATTTAATATAATTTAAACTGATAATTCATCACATTTAAATCTCACAATTTAAAAGATTAACTTTCCAAAATTTATAAGATTTGAATTTTAAAAATCTCACAACTTTGGAGATTGGTATATCTAAGGTATAATATATGTGTGTACATATATATCCAAAATATATATATAGATGTCCGAGCACTCGGCCTTGGTTTAGATACTGGCGTTGAATTGGTGCATATATTTCAATTGTACTAACAAGTGAGTTGGTACATTTTAGTTGTACCAATGCGTGGATTTGACACATTTTAATTGTAGCAATGTGTGCCAATACGTGAGTTGGTATATTTTAATTGTACCAATACGTAAATTGGTACATTTTAATTGTACCAACACCTAAATTGGTACATCTTAATTTTACCAATACATAAATTGGTGTATTTAAGGTGTACTAATACGTGGCAACATATAAATAGGTTGGTAAACACAAAGCAACTGCATAGGCCCAAAAAAAAAAACTTAAAGAAAAAAACAAAGAAGAAGAAAGAGAAGTAAAAAATCACAAAAATTCAATGTAAATTGATATAACCTTTAAAACTTGTAATTGATCGACTTACTTTAATTCACTTTCTCATAACTGTAGGTGGAACCGACCCAACTTTTTGTCTAGAATTGAAAGATCAAGAATTATGGTCCATCTTCCATATTGATTTGGAATTGATTCCCAAATATTCACAGAACTTTCGAAAATATAGTGAGTGAATATTCCCAAATTTCTATTCATGTTCTCAATTACATGTGTTATTAGCTTCTTGCTCTTCCAAATGCAAGACAAACTAATGAAAAAATTTTGTAGAAAAACTATATAACATAATTACTATGATTAAGAGCTTGTAATTGAAGAAATTGTAAAGAAGCTGTAAATCTGTGAATAAAGAATAGAGTGGTTTGGCTTTCGAATCAAAGCATGAGCATCTCTACAACTAAGATGGAGTAGTAGATCGTCCATTGAAGAGCCAAGAGAAAGTTATTGATTGTTGAGTGTTCATTTTGCATCATTTTATAATAATAACTCCCTAACCTAGAGTGCAAGAACTTAATATTTTGTGTCTTGTTAGTTTGTTTTAGTGTTTTGTAGGTCAAATGAAGCATTGATAAAGAAATTAGCATAATGGGGCAATTTGAAACTAAAAATGGAAAAATGAATCTTGAGAGAATCTTCTAGAAGAATTTGAAATCTATAAAAAATCTTTAGAGAATCTTTGAAGGAATTTTTTTGGTCAAGGTTGACTTTTGTCCAAAGGTCAATGTCAATGGTCAACTATTTCACATCATCACATGACATGGACCTCACATGCAGGCCATGCACCAAGGCCATGCGCCTAACTCTAGCCCACAAAGAGCTAGGGGCCCAAGTCCATATTCAAGGAACCCAAAGACTAAGCTTATGTGCCTATTCATTGCCCTAGAAGACTTTCTCAATGTTGAAATTATAATTTGGAAATAAGATCTTAGAAGATTCAGTCAAAGATCATAAGAAGTCCTTAACTCAAAAAGAAGTCAAAACTCTGAAAATTTGAGCATGAATTTCGACTTGAAGTCTGCACATCTATAGATCGAACTAGGTGTTGTATAATATATCGTTAGAAAGGTTCAGATGTTAGCTTCACAAGAAATTTTACGGATCTTGATTTTGAGGTGTGTAGCTCAAGATATGGCAACTTTAGTGGAGGTAGCACAATAGTTCCGCGAACGGAAAAATAGGTGACGCCCAAAATAGCCCATAACAGCCCAAGGCCCATCCTTTGCTGCAAAACCCTAGCCTTAAGGGACAAGGAAAGTCTCACCTCCTCATCTCACAAGACACTTGTTACTTTTCAGATTTTCAGAATTTCAAAGAGAGAGAGAGAGAGAAGTCAACATCAAGAGTGATCGAGAAGGAGAGAGTCTTTTGCCGCAAGCCCTAGCTAACCCTAGCCGTGAGGAATTGCTTGTGTGGTCTCTCTCTTGCTCCCTCTTGTGCTGCACCTTCCTTTGTGATTTCTCTTTGTTTTATTTTGTTTTAATTGTTGGTTTAAATTAGTGTGTTATTCAACAATGGATTGAGATTTTATTTATAGTATGTTTCTTTGGTTTCTGAATTTCTTTATGTGTTAGTTTAATTGTTATTACATGTTAAGATGATGATGAAGTTCTTATTTTTTGATCAATGTTGACTTATGGTTAATGAAATAAAGCCGTGTGATTTAATGTGATGTTTGTATGCAATTAACTCCTATTGTTTAGTTTAATTAATACTATTTTTTTGCATTCTTTGGCTGGCCACTTTATGAAATTGTTATGAAATTGATAAGTGATAATCAAGTTAATCAATTTATTTTGTAACAAGGAGGTATCTTAAGAACTTATCATTGATAAATAGGTTTCATAAATGTCATATAGATTGATAATTAAGATACTATCATGCTCTATGTGTTTGCCGTTTTCATATTAATGAATCTAGCATGGTTAACACTTAGGTAGACGATAATCAAGTTATCTAAGAACATGTGACTTAACTATGTTAAGTTGCGATAAGCAAGCTCTTAATTTATGAATAAGGAAAACAATAGTTAGGGAGTGTTCAATAATCAAGGCCTTTCGGCTGAAAAACTTTATTGTATGTGTTTACATAGAATTGCATGTCAGCATAATAATTGCTAAATATCATCGAATTGGTTTAATTTATCATTGTAATTAAGTTAGAAGAGTTATTTTCTTTAAATTTGGGTCTTAATAAATGCTGATTTCTTTACAAGTGTCTTTTCAACTGATTTATGGTTGCTGATTGTGTTGAGTACTTGTTTATGAGTTCTAATCTTGAGGTAAGATACGAAGAAGCCCTATCACAAGCTCTCGAAGCATCAAGAAAGAGTGTAAGAAGCCCTAGTGTTGTTAGTGCATCCGAATCAGGTTCTGAAGAAGAAGAGAACACGGGTGATCAGAAGGAGGAAGAAGCCAACCCTAGCTGCCCCTTGAGTTATTTGTCATCACCATCCTTGCTTGCGCAGCCATCATGCTTAAGCTATGCTCCCATGACCAATGATTTTGACATTAAGAGTGGAATAATTCATCTATTGCCGAGCTTTCATGGACTGGTAGGGGAAGATCCGTTTCATCACTTGAAGGAATTTCGTGGGGTGAGTGAGACTGCCAAGTATAAGGGGATTGATGAGAATCAATATTGTCTTCATTAGTTCCCGTTTTCATTGAAGGTAAGGCCAAGAAGTGGTTATTCTCTCTTCCAAGTGCATCCATCTCGACATGGGATGATTAATCTGACAAATTCTTGAAGAAATTCTGTCATTCTGCCAAGACAAATGAGATAAGGAAAAAAAATCTTCGATTTGGTACAAACGGCCAATAAACCGTTTCATGAGACATAAGAGCACTTCAATGAGTTGCTAAATATTTGTCCCCATCATAATTTTGAGTCATGGTACTTGATGAGCTGTTTTTATCAAGGATTGTTAGAAAGTGACCAATCAATGGGTGATGCCGCATGTGGAGATTCTTTTTTGGCAAAGATTAACGAAAAGGCTAAGGAGTTGTTTGAGTCGTTGGCACTCAATTCTTAACAATGAAACTTCAATCGCACAAGGGGAGCTCAAAAAGAGGAATATACAAGGTTGCAACCGTATCTAGTGCCATAGATCTTCAGAGATCTTTTTTCCAAATTAGGATTTCGGCACTGAATTTATGGCACTAGGTACGGTTGCAACCTTGTGGACCAAATTGACACTTTTTATAATTAGTGAACTAAATTGAAATTCACTGTAAAGTTCGTAGACCAAATTGACCATTTTATGTTTTATATCATTTTGAAAAGTTTAATTGGTTTTTTTATTAATTTCTTTTTATGTGGCTATTTTTAAAAGTCAAGTCAATGTACCACATCAGCGTCATGTAGCCAGTTAACTAACTTCCTAACGGCTAGACTAACAGAGGTATTTAGGTGACAAGATATCATAGTTAGGGTATTCTATTGCAACTTTTTGATCTTGAGATACCAAAGTAAAAAGTAGTGTATGGTTAGGAAGATGTTGGTTACAAATGCACGCATATGGATCTGCCGAGTGCTCGGTGGTGCTTTATCGAGCGATCGAGGAAACTTGCTTAGCATGCGATGGACAGTTTGAGTTTTTACTTAAATTTTGAGTCAGCTGAGTTTAATTTAACTTTCTTTCTTTCTTATTTTGAGTTTTTTTATTAAAGCACCCTAACTATTAAGCATTTAAGCCTTATATATAACTTGATATATTCGATTACTTTTTGTGTCTAAATATTTTTTATTTTATTTTTATAAGTGGATACATTATGTCAAAATATGATTTGCTTGCAGTAAGGAATGAATCCTTATCTACAAGCATATAATATCGTATAGTAATAAAATGTGATATGAAGGAAAGCCTGCGACGACTAAATTAAAGTCTCTGTGTTGTGGATACTATGTTGCAGCATCTTGTACTATCACAGCCAAGTCGGTGTGCACGAGCGCGCGCACACTGACACACACGTACACTGGGCTTCGTCATGATGAAAGATATAAGATATGGACTTGATGTGCTATATGATTCCAGTTGTATCTCTCTTATTTTCTCTTCTTTATTTTGCTTTTCAAAGTTGTATCTCAGTCTCTGTGTCTCTCTCTAGGTGCATTGTCCATGTATGGCTAAATTATGACGCACAAAGAGTGATATTCTAAAAAATATAGTAAGGAATAATTAGTTAATCTGTAACTTACTAACTAGTTTTTGTTTTAGTGATTCTATAGTGACGAAATTTCAAGTTCAAATCCTCCTCAATATCAGTAATAATCTACAATTCATTTTGATATGCATTTTCATCTTTTTATCAATATATAATTTTACGATCACAAAATTAAATTTTTTTCATTCCAAATAAAAAATCTTTATTAAAAGATATAGCAGTATAAATGTAAGATCTTTTTTATTAGAAATAAATAAGAATAAGGGTAGATTCAAATTTGAATAAATGAAATGCCTAAATATGTCTATACTCTTGAACTATGTCTTGTTTTTCATTTCGCCCTCCTAAAACTCATTTTCACTCATTTTGCCTTCAAAATTTTATCTCGTGTTTAAATTGCTTCATTTTGTCAATTAATCTGTCATTTTATCAATTAATCAAACTAATAGCACTTATGTGACAATTTTGTTGGGCATTATGTACTCATGTCAGCTTGGTTAACAGGAAGGATAATAGACTCGATAGAGTTAGACAATTTAAATACGATGTGTAGTTTAGAGAGTGAAGCAAGGAAAAACAAATTTTGGTAAGCATAGTGAAACACTAGTTCGAGAGCATAGGCATAATTAAGCATAAATGAAGAGGGTTGCTATATGCACACCTCATATCCTCTCATTACATACCTATTTCTCATTGCACTCCTTTTCACTTTTTTTATTTTTATAATTTCTCATCATTTAACACCCTAACATTTCCAAAAAAATCTACACCTTATAAAAAAAAAAAAAAAA